>CABFWO010000050.1:381016-466566 GCA_902155825.1 Timema genevievae | reverse complement strand
TATATATATATATATATATATATATATATATATATATATATGTGTGTGTGTGTGTGTGTGTGTGTGTGTGTGTGTGTGTGTGTGTGTGTGTGTGTGTGTGTGTAAAACTGATATGTTAATATACTTCAATATTATCAAAGTAGGCCTTTACAAATAAGAATTACCATTAGCGTGGAGAGAGGATGAGAAAACCACAACAATAAATCACTTGTTAAAACCATACTCAGTTCACTCAGCCAAGATTCGGAGCCTCCTCGTCAACAACTAACGAGAGCTATCTGCTAATCATGCGCTCGCTCGCACGCTTGTCAATCTGGCCGAACCCTTAAGATTAAAGTTAATATGTAGTATTCAAGTATTTACCGTGCACTAAAATTATGCATAAATCTTCTAATTAAGAAGATACAATCAATGTTTACGTTAAAGTAACAAAGGTTAAAATGTAAATAAAACAATATCTAAAACATTGTGAAATCGGCTTCTGTGGCCGCATGAATTAAGGCGGCAGTCACTCTCGTGTTAGACAAGACTGGTGACAACAGGAAGATCGAGGTTCGAATCCTGGGTGGGTGTACTGAAGGTGGTTTTCCCAAAACTGTTTTCCACTCTCCCTCCACGCAAATGTTGGTACACTTCCTTTAAGTATAACCTTCCTAATCCCTAAAACCATTGGCGTACTTATTACATAAGCGTATAACCTGAACAGGTAGTAAAATGGAGTGTTAAATATTAAAAAACAAATAAAATAGCATTGTGAATACTTCGAATACACGCTGACATCTTTTTAACACTTTTCCTAGCACCTGGCCATGGACAACTTGACCCAAATATCTGTCACACTTTGAATATATTATTACCCTTCTACAAATTACATTTTGCTATTAAGCTATTAAGCTGTTTGCTATTATCTTGACACAAAACATATTGTTTGATTATTTTAAATTTATTTTATTTTATCAAGAAAGATAGTGCAGGAACTTATGTAAAGTATCATTTAGATTGTAAGTAAGTTAGTTATTCAACAGTTAAAAAAAAAACTAAAACAGCTTTCTTATAATATTTTTACGTCAAGCCGTGTTTTCTGCCACTGTAACTTTTGGTTTAAACACCAATACAATTTTATTATCGTACCGCAACAATGTTTGTATTTTCTGAATATTACTTCCTACCGGAATTATTGTAATATCAACAGTTGTTGAATACTGCAAAGGTGTCCTATAATAATATAATGATCAACTTTTTCTCTTCATTTAAAAAGTGTCATCTAAATCCGCTATAGTTATGACAGATATTTAATAGCTATTGATATCACCGTTTGAAGAAAATTATACTCTACGTTTCTACTGAAATAGTTATTTATTTTGGGCCCAAAAAACTTGCCTTTTCTAGCGTTCCCTCCCCGCCACCCCACCCTTAAGTTGAAGAACGTCCAGACTGGGGGTATAGCCTATATTTGGTTGAACGACCCCCAGAGGAGGCGTTTCATGGAACCATTTCATTTTTTTTCTCCCGACTGTTGTTACAGTGTCGGAGAACAAGGTGCTATGTCACCCTGCATCAGTCGACTCTTTAAGCACCAGCGCAGGTACAGAGGATCACGTGTCTATGGGAGGATACGCTGCCAGGAAGTCTTTGCAGGTATGCCAATAGCTCTTTTCTACTACGAAAAATAAATTCCATCACGTCACCCCACGATAGAACACACCCCGACCTATCCCCTACGGCGCAGTTGGAATCGGTTTGATATATTTTTATTTTTAAAATAATTATATTTCCCACTTTTGCTATATTTTTAAAATAGAGTAAAACTGTTTCTTTAATCTTAATTTTAATGTTTTCTAAAGTATAATAAAACAAACAAGATATATTACCTTCCTAAGTAGGTGTTTCCCGTGGTGCTGCTAGACGGGCTCTTAATAGATGTTGAAAGAAGTAACTAAAAACTAGCTAATATGTTTGTAGTTATTACATGTGGCAATTGACCAATGCAGAGCACGAATAGTTTATTTGATTCTGACCAGGAAAGCTGACGGTACTCAATTCTAACAAGTTAAACTGGTGGCATTAGCTCTTGATTCTCATCCTCCCTATAAAGACGACGTAATTCCTCTTAGGGCCAGTCTTATTACTACCGCATAAATATTGCTACCGGGAGGTTAGAGCTAGCTACCAGTTAAAGGTTATCAGCTACTTTAATATTTCACGCGTATTATGAACTGAATTTATCTGCCGGATAGCTATATGTAGGATAAATATATTTTTATGCAGAAAATGCTAGGGTGGTACTGTTTTTACTGGTGCGCGCATGCGTATAAGCCTTTATGCTACCGCTATAAACTAGCAAGTGGTGAGAACGCTCAGCATTTGTTAAATAATGGCGGCTAAACGAGTGCGAGGAAACAGATGGCGTCACGTGGGCACAGAAGCAAAGTTGTATTGCGAATACTAATTCCAGTGTCTGCCAAAATGTGGTCAATAGTTGGGTACAACGCTTACAAAATTTCATTTATTGTACTCACATTTTGATAATTTGTTCTTCTATAAATATAACTTTACAAATAGCTTGTCAGTTTATATAAAAGTGTGAATTAAGTTCAATGCTCTAACTTTATATATATTTAGAGCCTGGGCCTGTGCCTACTAAACACATGAACCAAGATTTTAACCTAAAAACAGATTCTGATAGGCGAAACCTCATTAAAAACAACGCGTCACTATGGCAACAGCCATTTTAACTTTCAGATAAAAGTTATCAGGTACTTAAACCTCCTTATAAAAATGTGATGGATAAATACATTTTATCTGACAGATAAATGCTATCTTGCAGTCTTAAGATGCACTTTTAACTTATCCATCAGACATAAATATTTATCTACCAGATTAATATTTATCCAGGAGTCATAAGACCGGCCCTTACTAAGCTTCGCAGGCCCTTAAATTTAGATTTAGTCATGAATAGCGTTTTATTGGACATGTCACTGAAAATAAACAATGTTGTGAATTCCTTCATTGTTCCTACTATAAGGTTCTGGATAATGTGGAAAGGGTGATAGCCATCGAGCTATTAGCAGCCTGCCAGGCTATCGAGTTTCTCAGACCTCTCAAGACAACAGTGCCCTTAGAAGAGGTGTACAACGTCATCCGTAACTCTATCAGGTAAGTCTATGAAGGCATTGTAAGCGGTCACTAGCTCCTGTGTAGTGCAGGAAAAATTACCTCTATTTGACATTCAGTAGACTGTTAGGTCATCGAGTTCCTCAGGCTTCGCAAGAAGACAGCAGCCTTGGAAGAAGTATACAACGTTGTCCTTCACTCCCTCAGGTGAGTCTAGGAAGTCGTTGTGCGCGGCTACTGGCTCCTGGATAACGCATAAAAATTGATAGCCATGGATCTCACAGTAGCCTGTAAAACTTAACTCGATATTAATATACTACTATTCGTGCACCGTTTTAACACATGGCTAAGACCAGGAATTAAAGATTAGGAGACACTAAATTATTTTCGGGGTCACCTGTACGGGAATCATTGTCCCTTAGAACTGTAATAATGTAATTTAAACCTTTCGCCCACACGTGGGCGAAAGATACAGTCTGATTTTCATAGGAAGCCCGTTATTTGAAAAGCCACAATGGTGTGAATAAAATATTAATTTGTGTTTATATTCTTAGTCCGTTTAGTTATTAATGTAAAGAAAAACTATACAGTAATTCATAAGAAATAATTATTGGCAGCTTTCTATTTTATAGATTGGGCTAAAAATTGGTATTTGAGGTTTTCATTAGGTTCCATCCAAGGGTTTTATGGACTTAGAAATCTAACCCTAAACTTAAGGGTAGTTTACTAAAGGGAAAACAGAGAACAAGTCGATTTTCTCAAAATTCGCTCTAACGATTTTGATTATTTTTTTTATCCATACACAGTTTATCATCCTAAACAATATGGAAATTTACATTTTCTCATGAAAATGAATTTAGGGTACTTTACATAAGGGAAATTTTCCAATTTAATCATTCCTCCGCAACTATTTGAGATACAAAATAACTTTTCATTGTAAAATTTTAGTATTATTACAAACAAAAATCTTTTATTTGAAATAAATTTTTATAAAACCAATAATTTCTGAGCTATAAGCAAAGATCTGAATTTACATATATATATATATAAATATATATATATTTTCAAAGATCTGAATTTAAATATATATATATATATATATTTAAATTCAGATCTTTGAAAATTTACTTGATCCTTATGATTTTTGGTGGACAAAGATGTTTCAATTTTCTCAATTTTTCTTTAACAGTGTTTCTATTGCCTAATGCCATGGAGTAAGTAAGTAACAGTGTTTATTATTTAATGTATGATCTTTAGTATGATGTTTCTATAACAATGTATAGACCTATTACTTCGTTTCACAAATATTACGAGTTTTTAGTAAATCCACATTTTAAGATGAAAGAGGTAGAAAGTCTGTCCGGTGAACGTTACAGTTTATTTTTTATCGTATGGCATATATGACCGGGAGGAACATGACATCCAATTATTTGGTCGTCTTATATGTAGATTATTAGCCCAGGATACACCATAGGAGGTTGTCTACACGTCGTACCCCCAACGAGATGATGTTGTTATTATTATTTTTATTATTATTATTATTATTATTATTATTATTATTATTATTATTATTATTATTATTATTATTATTATTAGCGCCACGCCTTATTACCCGTTCGGGTCGTACGCACTTACGCTAATGTGTAATGGTAGGGTGATTTTTTTTCAGATGAAATGGAGGACCTACAGTTTAACGTGGGATCCGAACCACGGTGTAGGCCTTCCAGATAGTAATTAAGTTGTGGAACCGGTGTGCGTCTTAACCTAATTTAAGTCTAATTAACTAAACCCTGGTGACTTTTGGGATCATTCCCCTCTAAGGAAAAAAATACCCAAGGTAACAGCCGGGAATTGAGCCCGGGACCCCTAGACTCGTAGCCAGGTGCACTGACCACTACACCTCGGGGCGCTGGTTAACGTTTTGATTACTAAATCAAATAATTCCAGATATATGTCTTATTTAGTTTATTAACTTTTTAATTAATAAAACAAAATAATGTTAGTGACTTTCATTCAATGTTGGTGAAAGAAAGTGGGCTTCCTATAAAAATGATGGTTCATATTCGTCTTGCTTAACGCTTTCAGACCGTGGGACAGGGATCGTTTCATGTCCCCCGACATAGAAACAGTGACGCAGATCTTAAAGGAAGGGAAGATTTGGGAGGCTGTTCGCCATCACATAGATTACTATCACGCACCAGAGGTACAGTTCGATTTAGATAATAAGGAACATTTTTGACAATTGAAGGGGTGGCGGGAAAAACGTTGTATGTTGGATTTGGAAAAAACCTCAGTGCACCCAACCGAGACTCAAACCTCGATCTCCCTGTCATCGGCAGTCTAGTTTACTGTGAGAGTAGCGCGTTAGACCATGTGATCACTAAAGTGGGTAAGGTTTTATTGATGTCCTCTTTTATGGGGAAGTGATAATGATCCAAACGAGAATCCGTATGTTTCAATTATATAAGCTATCATACATCAGTATAGTTGGAATGCCATTGAAATTATCTCGTTTAACAACTATGTCTATCTATAATATCTAAATCTATTTTAAAGTATTCGTACGCCAAGCAATGTTTTGTGTGGTTGTGATTTTTGAGAGATTGTATCAGTTTGAAGGTTTGTAAGTGAAATTCTGTCAAAGTTGGCTACTCTATTTTATTTTTAAATAATAATAATAATAATTTTAGCACCGCGTCTTAATACCCGTTCGGGTTATACGCTTAAGTACTAATTACACTAATGGATTAGGAATTGGGAATATTGAATTTAGAGGAAGTGAACCCGCATTAGCGTGGAGGGAGAGTGGAAAACCATTTAGGAAAAACCACCCCCAGTTCACCCGACCGAGATTCGAACCTCGATCTCCCCGTCCTCGGCGGTCTAGCTCAACACGACTGGCGCGTTAGCCAACTACGCCACCGAGGCGGGTTTATTTTTAAAGGATCTTCTAAAGTTATCCAACTATGCATGTATGCTGGACAGATTTGTATCCGTAAAAAAAATCTCCCTCTAAATTAATGTATAATTTGTTGAATAATTTGAGAATACCATTTTTTATATAAAATATGATAGCAATAATAATATAGTATACTGCTATTAGCACCTTATAGGGAACTCCATTTCACTAGTAAATAACGTGTTTTATAACCACGGGAAGAATAAATGTTTGATATCAACTGGGAGGGGGATTCTTACAGCGTGTTTGGGATATTCGCCCAAAAGTAGCTGAGCAATGTTGGGAGGCACAGTACTTTAACGATTATGACCAAGGCATTAAACCTTACAGGCTGCTCTTCAAATATACGTATCCAAGTATTTATCCGTGCGAATGCTGATTCATATCCAGTATTCTTATCCTGATCCCCACTGAAGTATTATTATTATTATTATTATTATTATTAGCACCACGTCTTACTACCCGTTCGGGTTATACGCACTTACGCTAATGTGCAATGGATGGGTGATTGTGAGATGAAATGGAGGACCTNTACGCACTTACGCTAATGTGTAATGGTAGGGTGATTGTGAGATGAAATGGAGGACCTACAGTTTAACGTGGAATCCGAACCACGGTGGAGGCCTGGCATTCCTCACATTCACAAGTTGTGATTAATACACGTCTTGTCAGAGGTGAAGGAAGGGTTTGGCAATCAGATAAATCTGTGCCGGGACCGAGGATTGAACCCCGGACCCTCAGCACAGAAGTCTGACACCTTACCCCTAGACCACCAGGTCACCACCCCCACTGAAGTAAATGTAAATTGGGAATCGACGATAGTTAATAGTGGCCTAATCAAGCTTTTTTTTTTCAACAGTGTGAACAATATTTTACTTTACTCCTATATATGTATACATGTTTATGTAACAGTGATTAATATCTTATATTTTCCTAAGGGGGCGTTCAAGTACTACGTAAAAACCTTAGGGGGAAGGGGGTTCAAGCTTTGCTTATTTTTAGCTGACATGGGCGGATGGGGGTCAGAACAGTGCTTACGTAAGATAGAGAAATACGGGCAAAATTGAGGGAGGGTGCATCTCAAGCCGCTTGGACTTCGGGCAGCAATGAAGATGCTGAGTGGCTAAACGAGGAGGAAGTGGAGAAGCCTATAGAAGCCAAAGCTTGAGTGACCTAAGTCCCCTTCCCCCCCTCAAATAGAAACATAATAATTGAAAGTGTTGAGACGTGGATTCAAGGACTTTGGTCATCGAATTAAATCGAGTTTAGTGTTTTTTTTTATTAATATAATATTCATGTATAAATAATCTCTAATAATATTTTTTTATAACTTCAATTAAAATTAAATTAAAATTTTAAACTTTTATAATGTTATAACTTGTTTTAATTCTACCTGTTCAATAAATTTAATTTCATTGTATACCAGTATTAATTGTCGATTATTTCGCAATATTAATTTACACCTCTATATTAATAATTACCAGAAATTTATAAATTGAATCTTTTTTTTAATTTATCTTTGCGTCTTACTACCTGTTCAGGCTATAGGTAAAATGGAATGAAAAAAATAATGGTTATTTATGTGACCAAATGAAAAAAAGTTGACAAATCTTACGTGAGCAAGAGGGTGGGGTCAGACATTTGCTTATTTTTGCTTACAAGAAGGGGGAGAAGTTAAAAATGGCCAAAAATGTGATTACGTAATACTTGAACGCCCCCGAATATCGATATTTCTGTGCAAGTGTGTACTATATTTATTGTATTTTCATCCTTCATATAAATATTTTATAGAACAGTGTATACTAAAATACTCCATTCGCGGTAGGAATTACTCTCTGAAAGGTCTTTTTTCCTACCAATATCCTACTATATTATAACTTTCTGGTAGGGGAAAAGGCCTTTCAGAAAACGATTCCTACGCTGAACAGACTTAAGCTTATATTGTATTTTCCTCCAATATATTTTTTTATGGAACATTGTGTACTATATTGTATTTTCCCTTAGTAGATCTTTTTATGCAACAGTGTGTACTATATTGTATTTTCCCTTAGTAGATATTTTTATGCAGCAATGTGTACTATATTGTATTTTCCCTTAGTAGATCTTTTTATGCAACAGTGTGTACTATATTGTATTTTCCCTTAGTAGATCTTTTTATGCAACAGTGTGTACTATATTGAATTTTCCCTTAGTAGATCTTTTTATGCAACAGTGTGTACTATATTGTATTTTCCCTTAATAGATCTTTTTATGCAACAGTGTGTACTATATTGTATTTTCCTTTAACAGATCTTTTTTTGCAACAGTGTGTACTATATTGTATTTTCCTTCAACAATTTTTTTTTTGCAACAGTGTGTACTATATTGTATTTTCCTTTAACAGATCTTTTTATGCAACAGTGTGTACTATATTGTATTTTCTTCCAATGAATATTTTTATGCAACAGTGTATACTATATTGTATTTTATTCTTGAGACATATTTTATGTAAAAATGTAAACGGTTTTTTATTTTTATTTTGTATTTGTATTTTGATGGCTATAATATTTGTATTTTCTTCTTTAGGAAATAGAGACAAGAGTATTCAGCCCCACAGCCGTGATGGTGGGTAACAAACAGAGAGAAAGACCTCACTCCGAAACTGTAGCCAAGAAAATGAGAATCAAATGAACCGAACATCTCAAGAATACGTCCCAAGAAGGAGGGCAAGTCAGTTCAGTGAAAAGCGAATTTAAAATACTGCTAAGCTCACCTTGTGCACTTGATAGCAATACATTCATCCGATGAATCACACAAAATTATATCATTGCCAGAAAAACTGTGAATTCAATTCTAACCTGACTAATGAACATTTCCACAGAAAACATAAGAGGAAGAAAAAAATTTACAAATGTAATATGACTGAAATAAAAACCACCTTTTTTATTGTATTTGTTTTATTATTTAATTAGCTTAAAGTACCTGGCGTTGACCGGGTGTAAAACAAATCACGATTATAACTAAAGAGCACAACAATGAACAAAATTGGATACCTTTGATCACAAACTGGTATTCGCAAGATTTAAGTCTTCAGGCTCGTAATATATGTCAAAGTTAAACCAAAACAGATTTGCTCCTCTTCACTTTTCCCTTAGTACGTACCTAAAGTTTTAGCTTTCAAGTACCCGCTTCAGTGGCAGAATGGTCTAAGGCGTCACTCTCGTGTTGGACTGGCCTGCTGATGACGGGAAGATCGGGGTTAGAATCCAGGTCAGGTCTACTCACTAGGGTTTTTCATAAATGGTTTCCCACTCTCCTTCCACGCAAATGCTGGTAGATTACCACAAATATGCTTCCTCCCTTTACCCTACCATTTTAGAATAATGATCATAAATGAGTTTGTTTCAAACTTTTTTGCCAGCTTTTTTTTTAGAAGTTGTGACAAATCATTTGTAATTCCAAAAACAATCAACATTTTCTTTACTAATAATAATCACATTCCAACAATGGTGATAATTTGAATAAACTTTACCGGGGAACTTTCACTTAGGAACACTGATCATAGTTCATTATATTATTCCGACAATCAAAGAAGATATCTGATATAAGTACTTTTTTACTATTAAAAACAATCTGAAATATGGACACTTTATAGTATATTGTAATATTGTTCAACTTACCGAGTAGGTATATCCCGTTTATTTCAAGTGCCTTAAAACAACCTGATGGAACCGCCATCGGAGGGAAGATTTGTACTTTGTAGTTCGTGCGGGTGGATGTCGTCTCAACTACGCACTCGTGTCTAAAAGGGGAAGTTTCTAATATGTTGTTTAACTAAAGAGCTTCACTAATTATTCAAAGTGAGTGTTATGACAGTGACTAAGGGTGTTAGTAATTTATTGTATGATTGTTTAACTACAGATTAATATAATCTCAAGTATGGACGTAGTTCGGGAAGTTTCGCGTAAGTTCGGACCAGTCTAGCCATCCACTTTCGATGCGATTCTGTTTTGGCAAAGACGAGGGAAGTTTAAAACCTCCTTGCAGAGGATTGCCAACTTGGTCTTTGGTCAGTGTTGTTGGCACCTATTTCTTTGTGTATTTTGATTAACTCTCGTTGGTTATGGTTATAATTTATTGTGTTTAAATTTTAAGAACTATTTATATCCTCGAAATTAATAAGTCTAAATTCATATTTATTGTATAATAATTATACGTAATTTTTTTGGTTGGGTGAATACTTAGGGGAAGGAGGCCCATAATGCAAATCGGGACTCACGAAAGGAGACGCTTTTAAGCGATGTTTTATTGTTGTAATATGAAGAGATAAATAATGAATATATACATAATCAAGCCGTTCAAAATCCAAGAATAAGAACCAAACGAAGGTAAGCTCACACTGTCAAAGTTGCTCCTAACTCAATATACAGTACTAATTATGCAGTGACTAGCTTAAGCCAAATCCATTCTTACGGTGAAAGCAAACTGTTTGGAACAATATAGTAAGAATTTCAAGTGAAAATATAATATTTTCGAATTATTACTGAATAAAAATAATAATAATAATTGCTAATAAACAAATATGACCTCCATGATGAATATTGACTTACGAGTCCCCATCTTGTAGATGATGACAGAAATTCGCTGAACCGTTAAAAAAACTTGTTTTTACACTACTTTTTTTTATATATTTCACTAATAATTTCATCAAGTAAAAGATTTTTATTTTTAATTCACACTGAAAATATATTTTATAAATCGAATTTGAACTGTAATTATTATACAGCACACCAAACTGTTTCATCTTCGTCACCTGGATCACATTAATTTTAATTATAGTCTCAGTAAATTTCATTGTAATTTGAATTGTTTGTACCATTGTACTGTTTGTTCATTTTAGTGTCCAGGATTATTTTGTTGTGTTTATCCATGAATTTGTCACTAAATTCGGAATGTATTACGTGTGTCTTTAAATATTATGCAATATAAACATGCCAACATTCACAACTCAAAGAGTTGCATCTTATTTAATAAACCCCTAGTATCTCAGTAGTATTCCTTACACAGTGTATCCCAACTGATTCAGAATCAAAACTCAAAGTCTAATGAATATATTATTATTACGGTAATAGTTGTAGCGTAAAGGTGTTATAAAGCTTGTCCTGACAGTCTTCGTTGTCCTTGTGGTACTAATAAACACCCAGTAAGCCCAATGTTTTTCATTCCAGTTTTAAAAAGTGAGAAAAGGACCAATCATAGGACATTTATCTAGATATATTGCAAAGGTTTAATCCAATAGATCTAGCAGGAAAGTAAATAGAATATATTCACCATATGGATATAAAATAATAGCACAACAAATATATGTGACAAAGGTAAATACACTGTATGGGTTTTTTTTCCCCATCAATTTACATGGATACATTCTTTTTTAATTGAATAAATGTCATGTTTGTGTCCTCATGAGAGAAAAGAATAAATAAATTGATAGTTTACTTGTGGGGTGGCAATATTAATTATTCTTTAGGGTTAAAACCAAACAATTGATAATGATATACTTTGTAATAAATAGGTCTGATTTTGTGGAATCATGAGGTGTAGAGTTTTCTAGTTGTGTGGCAAAGATAAATAACTTTAGAGTTGTTTTTTAAGTAGATGTAATGTTTATTTCATGAAAGAATATAATAATTTATAGTAATCTAGTCCAATTAGGTTATAGTAGAAAGAAAATGTTTGTTAAGGGGAAATAAATCATTCTCAAGCAATAATTTGTTAATATATTTGGTAGCTTATAGTTTAAAGTCCCAGGGTAACTAAGTGTGTCCTACTGACACACTAATTGTAATAAACAGGAAATCAAGCATCCTCTATTTAGATTACTTGTTCCTATAATTAATCAGTGGTGAATCCGGGGGGAAACGGGGAAGCCGAAGTTCAAGACAGACATAGTAATGGATAGATTTTTAAGACCAGCTTTTTTTCTAGTTCAAAAGCATTTAAAATATCAAGGTCTCGTTCATATTGTAAGCCTGTTTTGTCAATTGCAACATAAGCTTGTCCATATTTCCCTTTCCATGAAAAAACCCTCTCAAATCCTATTTCCACCCCATTAAACTTCTACTTTTGTCATTTTGTGTTTTGAAAGGGGTATAGGGGTGAAGAGAGATGTACAGAGCGGTATGCAATGGTATCTTTCAATGACTTCGGTACTAGTCGTCATCTTTCGCTTATAGAGTTCCAGTTGTTGATAAGTTGTAGCTTTGTTGCTTGCATTCCTACTTGAGACTCCGCAGTAATTTCCCTTCTCACCTGTCCTAAATCTATGTCATAAATAAGAGCTACACTAGCTAAAGCTATAGCACGTAAGCCAGGAAAATGTTGACTTTCAAATACCATACAATGAACTAGTGCATGTCTTTGCATGTATGTTACGGTCATTGTCATGTGCGGGGATTTTTTTTTTTTTCCAAAACACACTGGTGCTTGAATTGAATTTAAATAACTACCAATAAAATATTTTTGCAAACATAAAATAAAAAAGAATAGTTAAACATTGTCAAGCAAACGCAAGCAGTGCCTGCCTTGCTTGCCCTGACGAGACACCACTGGTCAGCAGTAACCTATTCTTGCTAAAAGCTTCCCTGGCCATGGTGATCCTCAACTTAATTTGCTTGATGCAGTAGGGATCCTTTGTCAGCATACATTCCAGGTACTTGAACTGCTCTATGATTTCCAATTAACAGCCTACATTGAAGACTAAGTTAATATACTGATTTGTTTGACCTATTTTTCTATCATTTTCATAAAATTCATAAAAGTTATTTACACTTGCTTCATAATTATTATTATTCTGATACATAATCAAATAACTCTTTATATTATGTATTTTCGATTAATCCACAATTTGCTTTTAGCTATGTTGTTTTTTTATTCCCCGTTCAAGACCTTCTAATGATGCTAGACAATTGTAAAAACCAGTTGTCTACCATTTTGGTAGCATATTGCAGACACAGGACAAAAGGAAAGCGGGAATTCATATAAGATGAAATTCAATTTCTAAAATATTTATTTAACTTTGCTGAATTTAAATTTTTCCAACATCGTTTCAAAATCCCTCCTAGTTCAATTTTATTTACCTCACATTTTTTCTGGCATCATCCAAATGAATTTAATGAATTATCTTGGTCAAATAGTTAGACCTACTTAGAAAATACTTTACTTACATGTCAAACATTATAAATACAGTACTAACTTTTTAATGTTTAATGTTATGATTATACAATTTAGTGTTAACTATTTTAGGCTTATAATGTAATCATTTAGACTTTGCCATTTTTTATTGAATCTAAGTCCTCACAACATTGATAGTTATATTATTTCATTATGTTATATTTTTATTAATTAACAGCTTGATGTATTCACCATTTCCTAACAGACTTTGTATGTTTTTATAGTAATTGTATTCTGTTTAATAACTGAGTTCCTACTATACATCATAAATAAAAGGAAACTTTAGCTGTACAGCAATCAAATAAGTTTATAACTTTTATTTTAAAAAAAACACATGGTCATTATATTGCTATTAGGTATAGAAAGAAAAATAAATAAGAGGATTGCAAATATAATCACACATTATAGTTATTTTCAAACAATCAACAATCTTTTACTAAATAGGCGCTATTTTATGTTCTCCTGAGAGAAAAGAATAAATAATATAAAAGTTTGCTAGTAATGCATTAAATATTACAAGGATACAATTTTTTCTAAATAGACATCATTTTGTGTAATAAAAGAGTCGAGAGAGTAAAAGGAAAGTTTCTTTTTTACTGGTGCTTCAAAGATAAACAGACTTTATAGTTCTTTCCAAACAAATTCCAGAGCTTAAAAAACATTGATTAGAAGTATTTTGAGTGATACAAGAACCAAAGGATTTTTTATCACTGAATCTCACTACCAGTTAGCTTTATATGCCTATGTGCTAGTTACATTAATGTGTTAGGGATTAGGAAGGTTGAATTTAGAGGAAGTGTACCCAAATTCCCATGGAGGGAGAGTGTAAAAACAACACTTGGTACACTCGGCCGGGATTGAATCCCGATCTTTCCGTCTCCGGCAGTTTAGTCTATTTAGAGAGTAGTGTCTTAGACCTTGCAGCCACCAAAGCAGGTAATAAAAAGATTTTTTGAGAAACGTCTTTACAGGTATTTCGAAGATAAATAAACTTATGTTATGTCCATATAAATGTTATATATATACTTTTTATAGGCCTAAATAAATGTAATTTTGGTGTAGTTCAAGAATAGAACGAATATTCTGAAAGTCCCCTAGTTGTATAGAATAATTTTTTTTTTAATTTGTTACTAAGACAAAATTAATTCAATAGCTATTCAGAAGAAATAATGTGTTGGTTGCCAGTATCAAATGAATGAATACATTTTACTGCCATAATATTCAAAACAAACAATAACACTAGTACTGTCTTATCAACTAAGATTATTTATACTTGGCTTTAATACAGTAACATAAAGTCTCATACTTGATCAATGACAGACGGATGACGACATATAATACCATATATAATATATTTGATCCATTAGAAACCTGAAGGACAGTTCTTTGATGCAAAAATCTACAGAAAGTTATTTTTAGAGTATCTAATATACTAAATTCCTTTTGAAATTTTTACATTTAGAAAAGTTCCATATGTGGCTGAAACGTTAAAATACAAACAAGCACACTATTTAAAAAGAGTTTGATCATAAAAATTTGTTTTTAGAATAAAATTGTTCATTAGATATTAAATACCTCCCTTTTATTGGCTGTCTCAAAATGTTTGGGAAGGATGGTGAATAGAAGAAAATTAGAGAGGCCATAATGGAAACTAGAGTTTTCATCGAATATTCTTGGTACTCTAAAGTGAGAAAAACGTCAGTAAAACATATTAAATTGATAAATCTTATAAACAGGATCTTAGCCTAGAACAAGGTATTAATATAAATAGGGTATATGTGTATATGAGAGTGATTGATTATATTGAAATAGATATTACATTGTTGTTAAAACAAAAATAGCCAATACAATTAAATTTTTTCCACAGCATAGTTAATATAATGATTGCAAAATAGATATATATTTCAAACAGGAATAATCATTAGGCTATGCTTAGCAAATAACTTCCTAAAATTAAGAAAAACTTTAATAGTTTCGGTTCCTATGAATTAAAAGCATGTTGATAAATATTTCAAATATAAAGGAAATAAGTCCAATAAGTAGACCTCCTAGAAGGATGTAAAAGCAAGTCTGCACGTGAGTGAGACCCAATGGTTTCAAATCAACTCTTTTACCTCTATTATACGATGATAATGTTGCTTCATTTTGGTCATCCTGCATCCACTTTAGGTAAAGTCCGGATTCAAACATCCTTCTGTGAATAATATTGATCCTGTCTAAAAAGGGGGAAACATATGGAAAATGAAAAACAAAACGCATTGAATAAGGACACTCTTCCATAATATGCATAAGAGGATATCCATCTTCATAGTATTCATTTAGTTGCATATAACATTTAAGTACTAACAATGAATCTGCATAGGCAATTGTTCTTTTAAAAGCTATCATGTCCAACGTACTTTTTATATTTTGAATAAACTTAATTCTTTGCATAAAATGAATCATAGTTATACCGTTAATGTCCACTTGATTAAATACTTCTTTGATTTCACCATCCATTTCTTGAAAAGCTATACTCATCCCTGAATTGATCAATTCCTTTATTGTATCAATATCTGGGGAGTAGTGAGTTGTTGTCAAGTAGCAGGTCAAACCCCCCTGATAGGTGTTCATAAGAATTAAACTTAACAACAAACACAATGAAACAAAACACTTTTGAGTTGAAGGAACCACTGAAATGTGTGTCATGCCAGTTACGAAAATTCTAAATGTTTCTAAGAAGATTAACATTTCAAAAGTCCAATCGTGTTTAAATAGTTTCCAGAGTGATGCAATGATTGGTACAATGCCAATAGTTATTCCCCAAGTACTTCTTTTGAAAGGCAAAATAATGTTCATATATTGGGGAATGCGATTTGCTTTTGGGACAAGAATTGACATACAACCATGTTCACCGGTGTTTGATGACGTGAATATATTATTTTTATGTTTTATGAAAACATTGCCAAATATGTCTGGAGTTGTATTTGGACTAGCAATCGATATTGTTCCATTCATTTTTTGTATTAGTGTTTCTATACTACGATTTTCAACTTGAAGTTGTTGTGATTTTAAACCAAATATAGATCTTCCCTTGGATACTTTAATCTTATATCCATAAATATCATTTAGTTTATGGGAAAATATATTAGCTGTCTCTTTTTTTGATAGATTAAGGAAAGAGCCATTAGATTTAAACTGATTAAAAAACCACACACCCTTATTTAGAGTAATAGGAGATGTTCCATTTCCATGATTCTGTAATGAATTTTCATGTAGAAGAATCACAACAACATTCAAAATATGATGTTCATACCAAGTCCGTTGGCAGGCATTTCTGAAACTGTTTATTTTGTTTTGGTCTTGTGATGTAACTATGATTATAAATGGTGTAGTTGGGTTACCAAGAAAAGTTAATGTAAATTTGTCTAATAATCTCCCAAAAAAATCACTGATCTTTTCAACAAACCAAAATACTACATCTGGTACTCTTATGAAGCCAGTGAAAAGAAATTCATATTGAAACATTTCTACTAATTCCAAAGTATTATTTATATACATTTGAAGTGTTAAAGCGGGAAGACATTCCATCAAGTGCACTTGTTTGAGAAGTTCATTTGAAAGATGAAAAGAGCTTTTTTCTTGTAGAACAATGACAGCCATTGGGCTTGTCTTTCGTATATAGTTCATTTTAATAATTGGATGAATAATTTCTGTAATTGTGTTTATAGGTTTTTGATTTAAAGGTTTCCAATATAATTGAGAATCAATGTTCATTATTGATGACAATAAGATAAAAGTATTTATTGGCCTCATAATATTTAGTTTAATTTTCTTAATTTTTTATATAAAAAACATCATAGTTTAGTAACTGTTTTGGTTGTATGCATAACATGTTAATTATGCTAATTCTATAGGAATGAGGAGGGTAGGATTTTAGAGAGGAAATATACTAGCATTTGTGCAAGGGAGATTGGAAAATTATTTAGGAAAAATTATCTTAGAACACCCAACCAGGAATCGTACCTCAACATACCTGTAGGCGACAGTCCAGTGTAAAACAAGTGATTTGTTAGACCATACGACCCCTGAAGCTGATAATTATAATTTTGGTTATTTCATTTACATGAGTAGTGTGATAAAATATTTTATACTTTATATAAATACAACACAATTAATTTAATCAACAACAATTTCATTCAAAAATCTACATATAATAAACACAAACATGAAAATGTTTAGTTATAATACAAAGTGAACGAAAAAATTGTTTTAAAGGTTGCAGCCATAGGTATATTCGTGTTTTCTTTAGCTATGAAATCCGTTGAAATGATCACTTGATTTAAGTCTGTTATGTGAGAATAATACAAGTGAAGTTCTCTAGCTCTGCAGCATATATATATATAAATTATAGCTATTAAAAATAATACAACCTATTTTTCTCAAATTATATATCAGATTTTTATTGCTAATGCTTGTTCTATTTAGGAAGCAGGAGAATTAATAGGAAAGTTGTATCATTGTACATTTCTTTTGCATTTAAAAATAACAGCCTTAACTTGACAGTTTATACTATAATATAAAGCCATAATGTAATATTTTAAAGTAACAATGCCACTTTTCAGAGTACATGGAGTGTTCATTAATAGTTAAAAGACTTTATAGCAATTATCTAAAAACAATGGAACAACTTTTCTCTTTAATAGATATCAAAGTTTAGTAGTTATTATTTATGATGATGACATATTTGAAGAAATAATAAGTGGTATGAAATTATGCTTGCTGTACAGCAAATATAAAGCATATACTTTATAGTTATTAACAAACCAACAATATTTATCTGACTATATATTTATAAGTTTTTCTCTCCAATGCTTGTTTTAACTTTGAGAACAGAATAAATATCTAATAGGAAAGTTATGTAGGCCTACTTGTGGTAAGCTAGAACAAGCCACTGAGAAGAGCTATATGGAACATGTATTCACAATTTAATAATAATTCATTCCAACAAAACAAGCAAATGCTATACACTCAATTTTATGAAATGGATCCAGTGTAATCTTTATTAATATTATTTAAATAAAAGCATTTGAAGGATACCAGGGAAAAGGAGGAAGGTCACAATACATACATTTTCTAGGACAGTGACTTTTATATCTCAAACCCCATAAAGACCCCAACAAATCAATTTTATTTTTTTAAAGACAAAGACCTATTTTTATCATAATCTATCTAAAGTGAGTTAGAAAGGTCTCCTGATTATCCAACAGATATAGAGGCGCAAACTCAATTTGAGTTGAAATTGGACTTTCCCCCATTTTCTCCTGTAGCCTTTATTTATTATTATTATTATTAGCACAGCGTCTTACTAACCGTTCGGGTTATACGCACTTACGCTAATGTGTAATGGTAGGGTGATTGTGAGATGAAATGGAGGACCTACAGTTTAATGTGGGATCCAAATCACGGTGGAGGCATGGCATTCCACACATTCACAAGTTGTGATTAATACACGTCTTTTCAGAGGTGAAGGTAGGGTTTGGTAATCAGATAAATCTGTGCCGGGGCCGAGGATTGAGCCCTGGACCTCCAGCACAGAAGTCTGACACCTTACCCCTAGACCACCAGGTTACCTCTTTATTTATTAAGAATGTTTCTGTAATTCAAACCACAACATACATAATGTATGCCTTTGGTAACTACACAGTCTTGATGTGGTTTTATCCACACAAAGAAAAGAATTTGATTGAAATCCGGTACAATTTTTTTTTTTTCAACCCTCACCCCGCCACCTCCAATATATGTATCAAGATTTTTCAAAATTAGTTTAATAGGATGCGTGCATGTGCAAACTACATAAACACACACACTTAATTTCATAGCTTTTTCATTTATGTATATAAAATGAAAAAAAATTCTCAAGTTGTGTAGCAAGTAGTTGTCCAATTTATTTTTGTGTTGATTAATGTATTTGCACTGGCTTTTAATATATCATTATTTAAAAATACAATATTATACATATATTTATATTTGTATTAATTTTTTAACAGTCAAAATTAATTTAAAATGACTGACATAAACATAGTCTTTTAATAAAAATAAAACTTTAGATCAAAATTAAATGTGACAGAAAATGTGGTGGTGCCCTTGACGGAGTAACACTGATTTCAACTTAATTTGTATTTACTGTGATGGTCTCTGTGACCGGATATCTGAGATCAGTGTCACCTATCCGTATCGAAATCTTGTCTGCCTACTGAGTTTAAGGTTTGAGTGCCAGCAAACTGAAAAATGTATCATTAGTGAAATTGGTGTTTCCACTTTCACAGTGATTATTATTAGCACCGCGTCTTACTACTCGTTCGGGTTATACGCACTTACGCTAATGTGTAATGGTAGGGTGATTGCGAGATGAAATGGAGGACCTACAGTTTAACGTGGAATCCGAACCACGGTGGAGGCCTGGCATTCCTCACATTCACAAGTTGTGATTAATACACGTCTTGTCAGAGGTGAAGGAAGAATTTGGCGATCAGATCTTGGGGCTAAGTGTTGTGTTTGTTATAGATTTAAGTTAGTCTACAAGTTTTGTGCTGATAAGAAAGTTCACGTTTAATACCACGATTGATTTTTTTTTAAATAAGTAGTTTTAATTACACTAAATAAAACATTTTCACTTATATCATAGATTTTGATTTTTATCTTATGCACTGGTCGGAAAAGCGACCTTACCAGCAAACAACACAATCTTCAACTCCTTCTGGATAATAAAATATGCAAATGGTCGATTTGCGATAAACTGCGCAGGAAATGTTCTCTCGCCAAAAGATGCAGCTGTGAAAAAATATAGTTCCTATTAGTTTTAGGTATATATTAAATGTTTTATTACTATTATGTAAGCTACCATATTTAATCCTAGATTACACCCCTTTATTTCAACCTAAAGAGAGTTGGGACACGAGGTATAAAATAAACCACAACTTAGTTAAAAATATTTAAGATAGGTACTTTTACCCTTACAGTTAAATATTTTCAAATTATAAACTGTTTGCATCATTTCTACACATTATAAGTGTACCATACTTGGTTGAACAGCAAACCATTTGTGTTTATGGCACAAAGGTCATCTGAGTGTTTTTCATTAAAATGTGTGTTGGAGATATATTAAATTTAAGGGCCCATTTCCACTATTGTACTGTGCAACCAAGCAGCACAGCCGCAACGCTGCTAACGGGACGCCTGTAGCAGCGTAGCTCCTGCACTGCCATTACTAATCCATGTTTTCTTCTAAGATTTCAACAATACAATGGACTTCAAGGTTGAAGTATTTGCTTTTGTTTTATTACATATGATAATTTAATTTAAAATATGGCATCATTGGTACTAGGTTTGCCCTCTGCTTTCAACAAGACTAGGAACAGGACAGTTCTTTAAGTTATTTTAAAAAATAATGAAAGATGAAAACATATTTTCTAGGTATTTTCTCATGTCAGAAAACTTTAACCAGATAAGGAAAGATGAAAATACATTTTACAACTATTTTCTTTTTGTAGTAGAATCATTCAACTAAATAAGGAACGATAACACATTTTCTAACTATTTTCTCATATCAGTAAAATCATTTAACTAAATAAAGAAAGATAAAAACACCTTTCCCCAAGTTTTTTGGCAAGTAGAACCATTAACCCAATTAAAACCTAACTTCAGTGGCCGAATGATCTAAGGCACCACTCTCAAGCTAGACTAGCCTGATGATGACGGGAAGATTGGGGTTCAAATCCCGATCAGGTATATTGAGGGTGTTTTTTTTTACTAAATGGTTTCCCACTCTCCTCCCATAAAAATGTATGTAGTTTACCTCTAAAATGATTCCACATCCCTACCCTATTAGAGTAATTATCATGCGTATAACTTGAACAGGTAGTAATACACGATAATAAAAAAAAAGTAAGTAAGGAAAGATGAAACCACATTTTCCAAGTATTTTTGCACTTCAATAGAATACTTTTGTAAGCTATTACATATTAATCTTGTATCCCAATGAGCCAGTAGCATTTCTATCTCAATAACAAATATCTCCACATCTAAATTCTCAAAGGAATGTTGGCATGTGATTTTATAATTATATATATATATATATATAATTTACTATATTACGACCCCTTAGCTCAGTCGATAGCGTGTCTGCCTTCTGAGCTAAGGGTTCCGGGTTCAATTCCTGGAGTGGCAGAAAATTTATTATTGGTAAATATTAGGGTTTACACTTTCGCATTGACAAATTAACAGCCGGGGACTGGATGTTGTGCCTGTCCTAGTCTTATGTTAGATTATAAGGCATATGAAGCTACGACAGGGCTAGCAGGCCAGTAGTAGAAAAAATATATGGCTTGAATAAAAAAAAACTGACCCAGGCCATAGGGTGGAAATATTAGTGGATGTAAAATATATCATTTATAGTAATATATAATCCTGCAATGACTATCATAACATAACAACACGTGTCTCTCTTTCTAAAGAGTCGCACATATTTCTGCCGCCCGTAGAAACATGACCATTGAAATTAATGAATTTACATCGGCCGCTGCAAGAAATCATGCGGCGTGTCACAAGAACAGGCAATCGAGCGAGCGCAGCCAGTTTATCCATGCATAATTGTGGAAACACAGCACAACCCCCTTTTCTTAGCACAGCGTCTTACTACCCACAAAACCATTTAAAACTGTGTATCATCAAGAAGCACTGCTAAGTATGCTCATGGAAATGGGCTCTAAGGGTACAATACAGGTAACAAAGTAAAATTTCAAGATTTGAATCTTGTAACAAGGGATATTATATGCAAGTAAAAATGGTATGTAGAGATTGTTTAACAACAACATGAGTACCTGTTGCCGCAGACGCGATAGTTCCTTCTTCTGTGATTTGTATTTGCGCTTTGTGGATTAGTTTGGATAAATAGAGTCTTCGTGATGATATTCCAGAAAGATTTGCATGCTCTTCTTCAAACACGTCCACAATACCCAGCTGCAAAGAAAATCTTATCATTTTGGGGGAAAATTTAGATTCCAAAAATGTTAATGTAAATTTTTGTTGAGATTTTTTAATTGTTTGTCTCATTGTTCTGTAAGTGAAAATCAAACAACCATGAAGTTAAACCATGAGGTGATATTATAAACTTTATGTAGGATATTTTATAGTTCTATAGTTCCCAACTGTCCAATCTTAGAGCTAGATAAATTAGTAGATTAAGTTATTCTTCTATCAACAGCAAAATTGATTTTTTTTAATACATACTTTGAAACATTTGCGGTGGTAGCTATTTCAAATCAAAGCTTTTCTATATAATTATTATGTAACACTCCCTCCAGATGAGTTCCGATGGAATGAAACCTAGGTCGAGGGATTGGGTGGTAACAATCGATTTTCTTCAAGAGGCGGACATTACCTCTTTGTAAAATGGCAGCAATGTAAAGTGTGAATATTGTGTTCTTTTTATTGCAAAAGCGATATTGTTTTTGTTCCTTTAATATGTTTCTATCCATCTTTCCTGTGACTTCTTATAAAAATAATATATGATAAAATCCTGTAGTTTTAAATTTTGTGTTAATTATTAAATCATATTAATAAAATAGAATGTTTATTTGTGTGTTTGTCTGTAAATGTGAGAGCTCCAAAACCAAGAAAACTTAGCTGTTTACATCTATTTCAGGACAGATTCCTTAAACCACATGATCAATGTTAAATTTTCTATGATTATGTCATATTTTTAATATAATCTTGATTTATTTTCTATCTAACTTGGTCAACAAAGAAAAATATCAACATCAAATCAAAGGGAGATTACAGAAAACATGTAATTCTTAAATCCAAAGGGAAATTCAAGTTTTATTTGGTTTGGTTAGTTTGTATTCATCTTATTAGGTAAAGCTTTATTTGATTTTATCTTACATTTACATTTATATTAAATATTTATTACTGCATCTTAATACCTTTTCAGGTTATAAGCATGTGTACTAATTACGCTAATGAGTTAGGGATGAGGACAGTGGAATTTAGAGGAAGTGTACCCACCTGCATTATTGTGGAGGGAGAGAGAAAAACCATTTTGAAAAACCAACTTAGTACACCCGACCAGGATTTGAACCCAGATCTCCCAGTCATTGGCAATATATTCTAACATAAGAGTGACTCCTTAGAGCATGTGGCCACTGAAGCAGCATCGTGTCTTACTAGCTGTTCGGGTTATACGCTTGAGTACTAATTATGCTAAAGCTGTTAGGAATCAGGAAGGTTGAATTTAAAGGAAGTGAATTCGCATTTGCGTGGAGGGAGAGTGTAAAACCATTTAGGATAAACTATCTCCAGTTCACCCGACTGAAATATTCAAACCTCGATCTACCCGTCCTTGGCAGTCTAGCTCAACACAAAGCAAGCGTGTTAACTAACTATGTCACTGAGGCAAGTAGAAAAACATATAACTCCTTCCATTAAAAGGCAGCAAATTCAAAGTTCAATGCTTTAGACTGCATGACTGCCAGTGCGGGTAGCTCCAAAACTAAGAAACCTAGAGAGATAAAACTTTGTATACTTATTTTAGAAAATCAGAGGGTGTGAACCTCGTGCATTTTTTATTTATTTTCGCAAGCCTGATGTCTTAGACTATTTGACCACTGGCTCGAGTAACTCATAAACAAAGAAACATAGAAAATTGAAACTTTAAAAAAAAAAAAAACTTGATAGAGCTTTACAATTCAAACTGCTTGACCACCAGTGTGAGTATTTACAAAATTCAAAAATCCAAAATGATTAAACATTTAATGAAAGCTAATAGTGTGGACAAATTCTGGATAGTCTTAACAACTTAAGGAAACCTTTGAATGTGCATCTAGGGATTTTTTAATTATTTTTTTAAATATTACATAAATGACGAATCTAAAGTCTTAAAACACATGGCCAGCAATGTGGCTAGCTCTTAAAGTACCAACCTTTGAAAGTGAAAACTTGGCATGAGTAGCTTAGGGTTCACTTGAGAATTTGCACATGTCTAGTTTTATAACTATATTGTAGACATCTACAAAGTAAGTTTTTTTGAGTTTGAATTGAATCTTGAATCAAAACAAGTATTATTTGCAAATTTCAAATAATTATTGAACTATCCTAGTTAAATATTCTTAAATTATTTTGTTAAATAAAAAAGTTACACACTATTAAAAAAACATTAGCTTAGTTTTGTAACATAGTCCTGTAAGTTATCATGTTTAAATGTGAGTTCTTCAACATGTTCATGCAATAATAGTTCACCTTACTCAAAGTTAACACATTTTTTACATATTATTCAATGGTGTGATTTTTCGAAGGTTTTATAAAAGCTGTATTTGGGATAGATATTCAACTTATTTTCTTGTCAATATGATAATGATTAATAAGCATTTACTTTACCTCACAGGAATTTTTATTAAAAATATATTAACATATCTTGGATTTGCAATCAGACATCCTAGCTCAGTAGGTAGCGTGTCTGTCTATTGAGCTAAGGGTCCCGAGTTCAATTCCCAGCATGCTGAAAAAATTTATCATTGGTGAAATGTGGGTTTACCCTTTCACAGTGATGAATTAATGACCGGAGACTGGATGTTGTGCCAGTCCTAGTCTTTAAGTTATATTATAAAGCATGCAAAACTATGACAGGCCTAGCTAGCCGATAGTGGAAAATATATGGCTTGAATAAAAAACTGGCCTAGGCCACAGGCTGGAAACCATAATGGAAGTAAAAGTAAATTTTAGATTTGCAATGGCCTAAAACCTTATCGATTTTTTTCTAGTTTGGTTTGAAGTTATTGAATCAAATAAAATAAAATTTAAATCAATATTGATATTATTGAAGCTTTGCAGACCCCTAATATATTGTTACCCATACAGCCTAGACTGCATGACCTCTCACTATAACCAAGGATGATAGCCTAATATCATTAGGCCTTTAGGCGTATGATCTAATGATTGACCCAAGGTGTCTAGACGAAAATACCTGTTGTAAGACTTCGTTAAGTACAAAGTCCGACGTCACAGACAGACGCGGTAGGAAAACATTAACACCGTCTTCCATAAATTCCTCGTATTCTTTTTTGAGCTTCATGTAAACTTCATCCAAGGGGGTGGATCTTAATTTCTTCAACACTGGTAATAGGGGGGCTTTTTCCCTTGGTAGGACCAATAGCATGCAGAACTTGTCACCCTATAATACATACAAAATAAGTAAAGATTGGACGTTACTAATTACACATTAGGTTCAGTAAGCTTTGTATCAATGTCTACATTAAGCCAAACATCCTGCGTTTAGTTTCAGTTTCCAAGAGTCATTTTTCAACTAGTTTAAATTAATATTTACATTAATAAGTAACAGCCATTTTTTGTGCTAAGCCAATAATAGAATGCATATAAAACTGGCCGTGATAATTACTCCACCATAAGATTTTACACTTGAAAAAATGAAATATGAATAGTAAAAAAAAAATATTCAAACTTATAGATAAAATATTTGTTTTTACTTTTTATTCGATTGTGTAATATTACAGGGTAATTTATTTTCTTCCTGTAAAATGTATCAATCAAACGAAGTTTGATTTAGTTGAAAATTAATCAAACATAAATATTTAAGATAAATAGGTAGTCATAGTAGTAATAATAGTCCGACACCTTAGCTCAGTCTGTAGCATGTCTGTCTTCTGAACTAAGTGTCCTGTGTTCAATTCCCGGCATGGCCGAAAAATTTATCATTGGTGAAATGTGAGTTTACCCTTTCACGATGATCAATTAACGACCAAGGACTGTATATTGTGCCTGTCCTAGTCTTAATTTAGATTATAAGGCATTTTAAGCTACGACAGACCTAGCTAGCCGATAGTGGAAAATATATGGCTAGAATAAAAAACTGACCCAGGCCACAGGCTGGAAACAATAATGGATGATAAAATAGAAATAATAATATATCAGTATTAGAGAAAAGAATGAAAGTCAAGATGTTTGCTGATGACTTAATGGTATGAGGGGGTGCAGGAAGAGAAAGTACAGGAACAGTTACTGGAATGAAATGAAATGAGAAAATGATAAGCGTGTGGAATGAAATTCAGCATTGCGAAGAGTGACAATGAAGCGGATAAGATCTAGTAAAGTTATAAAGTCGGATGGAGAATAGATGAGAAAGGCAGGGATTGTAAAACACCTGTCAAGTGCGATTGAGGCGAAGGTGACCAAATAAGAAGAGGGCAGCAGAAGTAGTGGTTTTATAGGTGTGCTATGGAGAAGAGTAGCACCCTTTAAGTGTAGGTAAATGCTGTATAGGGTGTTCTTTGTACCCATAGTCACACATGCAGCAGAATCATGGATAATGTATGTCGGAGGGACTAGGAACTTGGAGAAGCCATGGGAATGAAATATGTGAGGAGCATGTTAGCTGTCATGAAGAATAACAGGATGAAGAATGAAATAATCCGGTAAATAGTGGGGGTACAGGGAGTACATAGGATATTAGATAAACCAAGACTGAGATGATATGAGCATGTTATGAGGAGGGAAAAGGAGAGTATACCAAAGATAATGATGGAGATTAACTATGTAGGAAAAATAGCGCGAGGTAAACCCAGAAATAGATGGGAGGAGCAGATAACAGAAAGTGTACAAGTGAGAGGTGAGGAATAGAAAACAATATAAGGAGGAAGAATGGTGGAAGGATAGAGGAATATGGAGGCATTTTACTAAATTGACTCAGCCACAAGTTGGAAACAGTTGATTATGATTATGATGATAAAGACGAACAAAAAGAAAGAAAGGCAAGGCCTACACACTTACCAGAAAAAAATATAAACCTCAAATTTCAAATTAAAACACAACCAAACCCATTTCAGTAACTTTCAGGGGACACCAAGCTGTGACATGTGCCATGTTGTGTTTTAATTGTGAAATTTGAGGTCTTCATTTTAAAGTATGTAGACCTTTCTCTTCTATCCTCCTTTCAACATTTACTAAATACACCCGTCAGGTGCCATTTTTTATCCTTTGTTTATATTTGTTTGATAATTGACGGCACTCACTTCATACGGCAATTCCAGAAAGTGTGCACCAATATCATTCAAGAAGCCATAAAGGAATGGGCCGTTGTGAAACATCATCTGAACTTTCCCCAGTTCGACACCTTCTTCATCATAAAACTTATCAAGGAATGTCACATTTTTGTTAAAAGGTATTTTCCACTGGCCCCGAAAGAAGATAGCATTGGCCAATAGCAGGTCAGGGTTTGTAAGGTCATCTGAAAGCCAACATAAATATTAAATAAGTGTTAAAGTGAGTCCAATTCATGAACTGATTTTTTTTTTTTTTTCTCCTTTTCAAATGTATTGTTTAAATATAATCTTTTCTGAACTTTATGTAATAAATAAATATTATTATACATATACTAGTTACACCAATGTTTTAAGAGACAAGGAAGGTTTAATTGTGCAAATGTACCTGCAGTTGCATGATGAGAGAGTGAAGAATCATTTAGGGAAAAAATCTCCCATACACTCAACCGGAATTCGAACCCTAATCTCCCTGTCATTGGCAGTCCAGTCTATTGTGAGTGTGACGCTTTAGAACATGTGACCTCCAACACGGATTATATAATATAATTTTACTACTTAGAGATGAATAATATTTGAGTTTGGACAAACCTTATTTTGGAATTATTTGTATCAAGAAACTAGAATATCAGTTTTAAATAGTGGACAAAATGATTTAAATTAAATTAATATTCTAGTGTTGAAAGAGTTCTTGAATATTAAATGTTTCAAATTTGGACACTTATGGCCATTGAAATGGTGGTTCCAAAGAAGATTATGCAAACAAAAAGGTATCAACGTCATTGCCTATGTCTGCATCAATTTTGGCCAAAAGATATTGATTAATTTTATTTAATGTAAGAGATATAGCTTACAAATAAACAATGTTTTTCCCTATCTATTATGTAAATAATGAATGTGCTTAGCTTCAAAAACTTCTGACTTTGCTACTAATATTTCTCAGCTTTGACCTCGATTCAAAAGTAAAGTTCTGGGTTTGACAATTACGAAGTTTCACCAATAAAGTATTTAAAGTTAAAATACGCATTTATGTTCAATTTTTGTCATTTTTAGGTGTTATATTTCTCACCAAATAAGTTAATGTTCACATGACAAAGAATTTTGAATAATTAAATTACATTCTGTAATAGTGACTTTATTTTTTATTTCATGACAAATATGTCAATCATGTTTACAATATAGCATTTGGTACATTATATTTGATACCTAGTATATTGAACACACGTAAAATTGATATAATACCCATAACAGTGGCCATGCAATCTAAGGCGTCAGACTTGTTAATACTGAATTGCTGGTGATGGGGCAGATGAGGATCTATTCTCAGCTAGGTGTGGTTTTTCCATTCATCATTTATCAATTAAGTTTTTACTTCATCATGCTAATGCAGGTACATTTCCTCTCAAATAACCTACCAAACCTTACCCCATAAATTAAGTAATTAGTAAACTTAGTGTTAAACGTGTTGATTAAAAGAAGGGAAAAAAAGTTGAATTGTGACAAACAAGTAAGTTACCAGGTAGAACTAGTTCCAAAATGTGTTGATGGGTGGCTCTGCTCACCCACTTGTTCACAGACTCCGCAGAGGCCACGGGCTTGCCAAAGTTAACCGGAATAACGTTGCAGTGATAGTTGTTCATCGCTATGTTCCTGTAGTTCGGATCAATGGGTCTGTTAAGATCTGTGAACAGTGCGTTCACGCTGTGTAGCTCGATAGAAGACGTGTTCGTCTGGAAGGAGATCAAACAGAAAGTATTGATTAAAGTTGTTCATTTAACACGCTTCGGTGGTTAAATGATCAAAGGCGTCACTCTCACATTATAATCGACTGCCGATGATGGGGATATTGAGGTTCGAACCCCAGTCAGGTGTACTGAGGATGGTTTTCCCTAAATGATTTTTTTCCCTTCTTCCTCTGGTTATTTGCAGGTACACTTCCTCTAAATTCAATCTTCCTCATCACTAAGATATTAGTGTAATTAGTATGTTTGCGTATGGCCTGAATGGTTGCTAAAACAGGGTGCCAAAAAAAAAAGTCCATTCGAAAGTTTGGTGAGAAGTGAGTGTTTTGAAAATATTAAAAAATTGGGTTTGTTGGTGGGATCTCAGGGGTCAAATGAATCAACAGCGGAAAAATATTTAACTGTTGTAACCACCCAATTTTTCCTGGGTACAAGATCTTGTTTTGAAAACAAGTTATTACAAACTTTCTGAATCTTGGTTTTAATTATGAATCTCGAATTAGAATATAGATCTTTACTATGAAAAGAACAACCCAATTCACACTTTAAATTTTTAATTATAATTACACTTGTAAGAGCACCTTTTATTTATATTTCACCCAACTCTTGATAAGGAGTCTGAATTCTGAAAAGGATTATAAATGTATCTCTTTTATCATTTATTCCTTTAATTTCTACTACAAACAATCTATTATTTTCAGGGTCCGTGTTAAAACAAATTCTAATTAAAAATCTGAATAGTAATAATAGTAATAATTATTAATTTTTAATTTCAAATCCCTAAATCTCAAATATCTTTAAAGAATTCAAGTGATTCTAGCACAAATCTTAATGTTTCATTCTAACAAACTGATCTACTTTAAATATTTTACTAAACTCAATCCCTCAGGCCCTCAAGTCCTCAGGAGCGTTAAAGTATTCTATAAACACATTTTGGGTCATTTTGTACCTCCTCCTCACCATTATAAACAAAAATAAGCAAACGCCCAACCCCACCACTCCCACCTCCCTGTCTTACTTCTTACATTATATTTGTCAACGTTTTTTGTAATCTGTTCGAAAGAATAATTATTATTTCTTATGTAATTTATAAATTGCTGGCAATTATTAACATAGAGGTGTAAATTAATCAAAGGAATAATTATTATTTCCTATGCAATTTATAAATTGCTGGTAGTTCTTAACATAGAGGTGTAAATTAATCAAAAGAATAACTATTATTTCTCATGCAATTTATAAATTGCTGGTTAGTTCTTAACATAGAGGTGTAAATTAATCAAAAGAATAATTATTATTTCTTATGAAATTTATAAATTGCTGATAGTTCTTAGCATAGAGGTGTAAATTAATCAAAAGAATAACTATTATTTCTTATGAAATTTATAAATAGCTGGTAGTTTCTAACATAGAGGTGTAAATCAATAGTGTGAAATAATTCACAATAAACAATGTTGTAAAGTAATTTAAATTTTTTGCAATTAACAGGTATTATAAAAAAGTTTAAAAATTAAAAAAAAAATTAAATGTTGATTTACACTTATTTAAAATTATAAAAAAAAAGTCTTATTAGTGAATATATAAATTAATGTAATGCATAAGTACTAATTACGCTAATGTGTTAGGGATGATGAAGTTTGAATTTAGAGGAACTGTACTCATTTTGAATGGAGGTAGGGTGGAAAACCATTTATGAAAAATCACCCTTTGCACACCTGACAGAGATTCAAACCCCAATCTACCCATTATTGGTATTCTAGTATATGAGGTGGGTGTGTGATAGTTAACATATTTTGTTGAAAATAAAACAACAAGCCATTAAATAAATACCTAATCTGATACCTAAGCTCAGTCAGTAGAGTGTCTGTCTATTGAACTAAGGTTCCCAAGTTTGAATCCTGGCATGGGCGAATAATGTATTAAAGGTAGATGTGGGTTTTCCCTTTCACAGTAATTAATTAACGGCCACAGGCTGAATGTTGTGTCCGTTCTAGATTTAAGTTAATTTATAAGTCGTTTGCTGATATAATCAGTCGGTTCAGAAAGTGCGCGTTAAAACTTCTCAAATAAATGAAATGAAAATAAATACCTGCAGTTTATCCTCCAACATTAGATACCCCTGACGCTGCATCTTGGTGTTCTGTTTGATGTTAATAGCCGCCCTGATCTGATTGGCAGTTTCCCCTCCAGCCCCTTCCATGATTAAAACAAGCAGCGCCCACACACTATACGGGGACACCACGAGGTTCAGGTTAGGACCACCTTGGATGGAAGTTTCCTATAAACAAACATCAACATAAATAGTAGTAAAGACCATATCTGACAGTAACAAAAGTTAGTAAAATCATTTTCATATATTCATAAGTCATGCCATGTGATATTAAGCTGTAACTTTTGATAGATATTATCAATACAGGAAGCTTTCCTATAACGCAACTGTCGCATTATGTAATAATATCACATTATTGGATACATTAGTTAAATGATAAAAGGTAAGTTAGAGGGTAATAGATAATGAATGACCAGACCTTTGAAAATATCACTGTTCGTTCATATTTTGACATGTTTTATGGTTCAATTTTATTATATATCATTTATTTAGTGTTGTTTATAAAAAATGAAGTAAAAAAAATAAGATAAGCACTTAAATACTGAATTAATACCTTGATTATATAAAGCAGAGAAGGAAAAAAAACAATGTAGTTGCAATCGAACTGGAAACAGACTGAGGCATATTAGAACAGACACAATTATATCACTAATGGTGGGGAAAAAAGGCACTAGCATGGGAATTAAGGAGACCAACATTCTCGCACATGCTTTACTCAACAAGTATAATGGAATAGCAACACAGTAAATGAGGAGAATCACACGAGTGGCCCGCTGTTGGAGATCAAATAATAGCCATCTCGGGACCTTGTTTTCAACAACCAATCCCTGTTCAGCCGATCACGTTATATACAAAAACATATGTTATAGGATAACTCTACTAAGCACTAAAAACAAAACATAGTAAAATGATATCATTGTCGACCATAAAATATTTATTTTCTTAAAGGTTTTTCCATAGGTGCTGTCCATAAAATATGTAAGTTTATCAGGTGCAGGGTAAAGAGTAGTGTTCAGCATGACCAAGAGTGACAAGGGGAGAGGGGGGGAGGGAGGAGCCATATAATTTGACCGTGTGCACATTTAAACAAATAAAGATCAGCTCATCGACTTTGATCGTCAAGCTTGGCGAAAGCGTATGAGCATGTTTCAATAAAAGGGCTATATAGACTCTACAATTAAAAATACTAATTAAATATGAAAGGCGAGGGAGTGGCGTGATATTGCGACATATTATTAGAAAGGGGTTAACAAAATTGTGATGGAGGGTGGGGGTAAAAAAAAATAGTGTGGCGTAGTTTATGGACAGCTCCATACCAGAATCTTTATAAGTCTTTCTTAAGTGTTTAACTTTAGTTTATTTTTCATTTGAGCTTAGACAAAATATATAAGTATTTTATATAGTGTGTGTATCGCAATTAAAATGGGCAAGGTTGGCTGCACAAATGTCTAGAGGACCTTGACCCTAGAGCCACTGATCTGGTTTTAAAATAGTTTCAAAATCATCTTGCCAGTTGTGATTGGTAACTTCAATCAAGCATGATCTAAAGTAGGATTATAGTAGGAAGATTTGACTTCGGGAGTCATGGGGTAAATTGCTCACCTCAGGACCTGATGTTCGTGGGTTCAATTCCAGCCAAGGTCAACAGATTTTTACTGAGCAATAAAAATCCGTAGCACAACTTGCTTCAGAGGGTAAGTAAAGCCGCCGGTCCCATGCCAATTGTGGTATGTAAAAGAACCCTGGAAGGTATGTGAAAATACCTTTCCGGGAAAAATTGGTATGTTACTTTGTTATCATTCTTATAGATTCTCATGTGCTGATGTAATCAGATGGTTCAGAAAGTGCATGTTAAATACCTCAAATAAATAAAATAGTAGTAGGAAGTTACAGCTTACAAACAGTTTAATAATCAGTAAGAAGCCTAGTAAAATTACAAATTGCATTAAAGATAGCTGTTTAATTATGTATATAAAGCCAGAAAACATTATTCTAGTTCCAAAAACTTAGATTCATAAGCTAATATCTTACCGAAAGAAGATCTAGGGCAAACTTCTTTAGCCCTCTTGTAACGAACAATATAGGATCAGGATTCGAACTATCTACAGACACATGAGGGTCTTGTGCTGTTGTAAGCAATGAGATCATCCCCAACAAGATAAGAAGATTACCTGTCACAAAATCAGAAACATGTTTAAATTATATTTGAAACATTGGTAGCCCAGACCACAGGCATCGTTAACGGAGGCGGACATGTCCCCCATCATCCAATAATGTGTTTTTATTATTAGAAATTTTTTTAAAAAACATGTTTGTAGCATTATAACATAACTAACATAATTAATTTTATTCTTTCAGTTGAAAAATGACATCTGGACATGGGAATCGAACCCAGGGCCTTTGGCTCAGTACACCAATGCTCTAACCACTGATCTAGCCAGGAGTCGTCCGAAGTCCTGTGCCCAGGTTCATTCTTCACTCATATTTTAAGGAAGAGTCCGTGATGCACGTGCAGAAATCGTCAGCTACATATTAGTGATCAATTAAAGACAACAAGCTAGCACATAACGCAGCCACTCTTTGAGGACTTTGTGCTGCCAATAGTCCAATGACAACTGTACAAATGCGCATATCATGATGGATTAAAGAGCCAAGCTATTATATTTGTTAAATAAGGTTATAACGGCAGCTAAATGTTATATTAATACAATTAATTGTTATAATATTCGTGTTATTCATCTACCAAATACATTTTATTTTCAAGTTAAAATAGGTTGGTTTTTAATATTAACTGTCCCCCACACACACACACACACACACACACACACACTGTAGTTTAGGGTTAGTGATGATTATGGCCCAGACTTGTGCTAAGACGCAAAGAATATTAACAAAAAAAAACTTTGATTACTATAACTTTGAATAATAATGAATTATCTTCACTTCTTAGAAATAGCTGTTACAGTTCTCTTATCATCATAAGAAGGACCTTCCTTATCTGACAGCTATAAAAGTTATAGATTCACTTTCACTATCTATATGTTAAGTCGTGTGATATACAACAGCTGTCACTTTTGATAGATATAATCAATATCTATAAAATAACACTAATAATATTTTTAAATGTTATCAATGTTGACAGTAACAAAATATGTTTGTATTTTCCAAAAAGCAATTCCCATAAAAATTGGACTTAAGCAACTGAAACCACCATTTAGACTCTACTGCATTTGCGACTTGCTAGAGTTAGTTAAATACCTGAGAAAGAGTATGCGGTGCCATTGACTACGACAAAAGTCCTGAGAGAAGAGAAAAATGGTGGACAAGTAAACCGAGCACATATGTTCAATCCAATTTCATATATGATTTTGAACATTTTCTATGGCTGATTAGTTTGTTTAACACCAAGATTATTAATGAGATGGAGCCAAAGCTGTCAGTCCTGTTTTGTCGTTTTGTTTGGTTCGTCTTTGACGGTGACTGTCCTTAAATTACTTACTAGATTTTGGGGCTTCAGTATTTTCCTACATTTGATTAAGGGGGGGAGGGGGTGGTCAAGAATTCATCTTAAATTAGGTATTTTATCAATGTTCATGGGTAAACAAAGTTTTAAGAATTTTTGTTAGAAAATAAAACTATGAATAATTATTATAAAATTTCACTTATGATGTGTTACACCTAATTTTACTGCATTTAAAGTATTCTAAAATTTCTTACACTCACTTTATTCATTACCAATCCTTATGTCTAAAAATACTAACTTAACGGTTAAAATAATCTTATTTACCAAATTGTAAAAAATATTACATAAGATAGAAGAGACTGGGGTGTCAAAAATCATTAAAAAAAAAGCCTTATGTAATTTAAGGGTGGCCCCTAAAGTTGGTGTTTGAATTCTAGATGGGTGTACTTAGTAGTGCTGGGCAGAATCGAGTAAAAGTGCTCGAGAACCTCGATTCTGCAACGTAATCGGCTGTACTTGATTCTTTTGGAAATACTAGGGCAATGTAGTCAGACCCTGGTATTGTTTTATATGCTCTGTTTCTTTATCTTCAGGTATAATAGACCTTATTTGCTAGTATATTTACCGTGTTATTTTAATACAAAATCTTTTCTCCCATAAAGCTCATTTTTGAGTCTTAGACACTTTGCTTCGTGAAACTCAAGCTTAATGGTTAAATAAACTGTTTCACACATTATTTCAATACAAAATACTCGAAGATGTACAGCTCAATCAAAGATTAAGCTAGAGAGTATTTGAATCACATTTCTGATTCTTTTTAAAAGTAGTCAGTCAAAACTACTCGATTCTTTTTACTTGGCGATTCGATCCCCACCCTCGCAAATAAGGAAACACAGAACCAGTTTACTTAATAAATAACACTATAGTGAACAAAATAAATAAAAAATTAACTAAATTAAGTTTTAAAAATGTGGTTTAAGACATACCTTCAGTGATGATCCTCCTAAAATATGAAGAGTATGTTTATGACATGACTTCATTTGATATTAGGTTTCGAGTTTGATTACTGTATATCTAAATTAGTTTGTTCAGTTATATTCACTGCCTAGTTCACTTAATACACTACCTACCTATTATAATATATACTAATAAAAAAATAACACTTCACTAAAAGTAGATTTATCACAAACGACTCTCGATATAATGCTAGCTAGCTAGGTGGTTGATAAAGAATGCCAATTTTTTTATATATATATAAAACTAAAATTTTGAGCTAAGAAACCATAATTAAATATTTAATTATAAATAGGCACAAATAATTTATATGCATATTATTTATTATATTATATAAATTCTATATATACCATATTTATATTCATTATATACAGTATATATAGGCCTTACACCGTATTATATATATTTTTTTATATAATTATATATATATTTATATAATTATATATATATATTTATATAATTATATATATATATTTATATATAATTATATATATATATTTATATATATTTATATAATTTTATATATATATATACACACAAATGTATAAAACCATTTATTTTATTTTATTAAGAAATACATTAATATTTTTATATTATGAGAATCTCCTTAAAATGCATAGCTTTATAATGACTGTACATTGGTCGAGCAACGTAAAACCCAAAGCCATGAGGAGGGAGGTCACAGGTCAGTGAAGACAGGAAGAGTTTATCTTATTAGTGTTGAATTCCTTTGACAGTCTTAATGAGCTCATGTTTCATAATCCTCTGTACTCAGTAATAAGGTTCAACCGATTGTTATTGGAAATGTATTCCAAAGTATGTTTCCATCTAAAGTACTCAAGTACTCGATTCTTTTAAAATAGATCTCGGTCGGGTGAATTGGGGGTGGTTTTTCCTAAATGGTTTTCCACTCTCCCTCCACGCAAATGCGGGTTCACTTCCTCTAAATTCAACCTTCCCAATTCCTAATCCATTAGTGTAATTAGTACTTAAGCGTATAACCCAAACGGGTAGTAAGACACGGTGCTAAAATTAAATTAAATTAAATTTTAAAATAGAATCGAGTAACTACTTGATTCTGCCCATCACTAGTACTTAGGAATTTATTTTTCCTAAATGGTTTCAAACAATCAATCTACACAAATTCTAAATTCTACCTTCATCCCTATCCCAGTAGTGTAAATATGTGAATAGCCCGGCTGAATAATAAGGTGCAAAGTACCATAAAAAAATACCAATGGTTTAATTTTAAACCCAAGAGGTTGGGGATGGCGAGGGTAGTAAAAATGCACTAACAACGGTATAGTGACAACACAACACTTTTACCATTCTTTATTGTTAGCCCCAGAAATATTAAATCCAACAATTTTTCTCAAAGGCAAGTGATATTTTAAATGTTAGAAAATAAAATAAGCATGCACCACAAATTTTATGTTGAAGACTAGTTTTAATATGGTTTCTTAGCCCAGGGCCACTACCATAAAAATGTCCGTGGATGGATTTCTGGGGTCTTGTAAGCTTGTGGGAAAAAGTCTTTACACCGATATGTCTTTAAAAAATAAAATTTAACTTTAACACACCTTTATTTAAATGCATTTATTTTTCCTGCTAGTTAATGAGTTAGTAAAAAGCACATCACTATATCACAAACTTGTTTTATTAATATTCTGAAAATTTTATTTCAATATAATTGGTTTCCTTTGTGATCTTATGAATTTTATTTTATGCATTTTTAAAACAATATTCCGAGAAGAGGTCCAATATAGGCTTCAACAGAATGCCAAAGGGTTTGATGGCAGAAAAAATGTTAAGAGCCCTTTCCTTGGACGGATATGCTTGTGTCGGTAACAACCAGTTTGTTAGTTTTTACTTTCCACATTTATAATTGCACATTTTGTCATGAGGTTATAATAATTTGTCTAGATATTATACTGTGATGCTGTCGTAGTTTATTATTAACATATAAATAGAATAGTATTTCTTTAAAAAAAAAACTTACCTAAAGTATGATCCCTCATGTTGAGCCTAAGACTAGAAAGTTTATACTCAACAAGGAAGCACCCAACCCATATGATGAACTACGATTGAAGCACTAACTACAACTTCAGGCGGTCTGACCACATCCTAGTTGGAGGGAAAATCCCAACAGGAAACTTTATCACGACAAAAAAAAACTTGGCAAAAGAAACCTACACACCTTGACAAATAAGTGAAAGTGAGCTAGGATTAATATTTTTAAGAAAAAAAAAACATAAATCAAAATACAAATAAAAATTTAAGTAATGGGGAAAGGAGAGAAGGTAAAGAATGTTTAATGGTTTCTTTTGCAGCCAGTAGATCACCAGAACTTCCCAAAATGGTTCTCAATTTTATTATTATTAGCACCGCATCTTACTACCCATTCGGGCTATACGCACTTATGCTAACGTATAATGGTGGGGTGATTATGAAATGAAATGGAGGACCTACAATTTAACATGGGATCTGAACCACGGTGGAGGCCTGGCATTCCACACATTCACAAGTTGTGATTAATACAAGTCTTTTCAGAGGTGAAGGAAGGGTTAGGCAATCAGATAAATCTGTGCCGGGACCGAGGATTGATTCCCAGACCCTCGGCACAGAAGTCTGACACCTTACCACAAAGACTACCATGTCACTTGTTATCGCAACTAAATCAATATTATTTTTTATAGCATCGCATCCTATAACCGGATCAGGTTATATTCATATTTACTTATTACACTAATGAGTTATAAATGAGGAAGGTTTAACTTACAGGAGGTGTGCCCGTATTTGCGTGGAGGGAAAGTGTAAAACCGTTTAGAAAAAAACCACCCTCAGTTTACCGGACTCTTATTCGAACCCTGAGCTCCCTGTTATCGGCAGTCTAGTCTATTGCGTGACAATACATGAAATATTCGTATAGATAAATTAATTTCAGGCTTAGCTAGTAATCAAACAGACAAAGGCATCAATCTCGTCTAGTCTGGTTTGCCTGTGAATAGTACCTTAAGGGTAGACTGTGTGTACATTTCCTCTGAATTCTACATTAATCACCCCTTCCTTGTTAGTGTAAATATGGAAATAGCCGAGGTTGTAAATAAAACTCGATGAAATAAATAATAAACAAGATTTATGATATAACCTAGCATTTTGTAAGGACTTATTTGAAGTTTTACTCATATAAAGGGTGTAAATTAATTGGATAGGTGACAAATATTTTAAGGGCGTGTTCCCATCGACCAAAAATTAAGAAAAGTTCATATAAACATGGGTTTAGAAACAGTTTCTGAGCTAGGAGGAATTTTATTGTTCAGTTAATAAGCGATCCAACAGAAGAATCAATGCATCCAAACATGATATAGAGTTTAACAAACACAAGCATAAGACGAAACATGTTGCTACGGATTATTTTCAAAATGGTGTCCTGCTTCGATGCATTCTCTGAGCCTGCATTCCACACTTTTCTGTTGAGTACACCTGGGGTGTTTCGTATTTTCTCACATTCATTTACAATACACACTCTTAAAACTTCAAAATTAGGCACAGGAGTTGCGTAAACAATGGACTGTAAATGTCCCCAGAGATTAAAAAAAATATCTTCTGGTGATTAAGCAGGCTATTCAATGGATCCCCCAAACCAATCCACTTTTGAGGAAAACCTTCAATAACTCTAAAACTAAGCGTTTTTAGAACCATGTTTATAAGAACTTTTCTGAACGTTTGTTCGATGGGTGTACGCCATTAGAATATTTGACACCAATTAATACACACTATGTATATCTAAAAAACAGAACTAGTTCAAATATTAAAGACACCAAAAGATCAGGGAAGTATTAGAAACCAATGGTTTCTTTACGATTTATTTAATTATACCTCAAATGGGGTTACAGATCATCATATGTTATTAAATATACAAACACATACTAAATATTAAATAAAATTCTTAGAAGGATAAATCTAATTACAAGACACATTATATACATAATAATATAACACACAAAATGAACAGCCATGCTAAGTTATATTTGCAGCCAAAGTCTAGAATAAAGAGGACAAAAGAACATAACCAAAATATATTGCATTACCATTTAACCCCCTCCATCAAACCATGAAGTATCACAAAATAGTATTATGCTAATATAAATTATAATCAAGAGAGGCTATCATTAAAAAAACATTTGGATTTCGTTAAACCTTTTACCCTTATTCATTCAAACTATGTTAGATTTAGAATGTCATTAATGGTTAAATGAAATAAGATAAATGAAACAATATGGAAGGATAATTTAAATGTTTTTTTTTTGTTGTTGTTTTTTTTAAAGTGGGCAAGGCAAGAAGCCTTTATATTAAAAATATTCACCATAACCGTTTTTCAAACTTTCATACAAAACTAAGGTGTTGTAAGTCTAAAACTGATTTGTTAGCAAATTTTAATATAAGACTAGCAATGGTGCCTGATAGTATTAATAAACAACATTAACACAATATTTAAACGCATTCTTAGTGTGTCCTAATAACATTAGATACAAACTATTAGGAAGACGAAACTCACAACCTAATATAAATAATTATTAAACTATTTGTAAACCCAAATATAGTATGTAAAAAAGTGTAGTAAAAACTTATACAAAAAAAAGGTAAAAATGTTTAAGCGTGATTGCAGACATGTTTTCAATCTTGTAACAAAGTATATAATTTAATCTAGTCACATATCAATTAAGAAGAGTGCACTGTGCATCCAGATCATAGGGGTAAAATTATTTAATATTAGCTATACAAATCCATACTTGTAACATTACACAAATAATGATTTGTTTTTTAAAGTGCATTTGCTATAATTACCAGTATTTTTATCATATATAAATTTTTGAGGCTATAGTAATGTAACTGTGATTCTACTTTATAATCATTAAATATTTTATGACGATGACTGAACAGAAAAGGAAATTCAATCAATTTAGTTTTAGCAAACAATTGAAGTAGGATAGGCCGACAAGGATTAGACACTTACTCTTAGTAGTTTATTTTTCCTTTTTCTTTTGTTTTAATTTACTCTTAGTAGTTTATTTTTCCTTTTTCTTTAGTTTTATCAATTTCCTTTACTATAAAAAAGTATAAATCAAAGTGAGCTATGGGGCAAACTATTTAATAATAATGAGTAGCACTTTACACCTCTAAAGATTATGCAACCTTAACCAAAAATTAAGACACCCTCAGCTCAATTATATTTGCCGTCAGGACAAAATTATTAATTGATATATGTGCTAAGAAAGTTTCATGTGTTTACCAAGTTTTATTACTTTGGACACTCTTAACCCAGTTAGTACATCCCTTAGGCATTTAGTCATTTATTTTGACTATACACTTAAGGATGCACCAAGAGTACTTTGTATAGTTCAAGTTTGATTGAAATCCAATCAAATCATTTGTTTCTACTCCAACCAACAACATTGGCATAGTTATAGACCGCTGAAAAAAAATCATATATTAACTGTCATAAGCTGCCAAGCTGTTGACATGTCAATTTCACAATGACTACTCTCAACTGTAGAGTTAAAATTTTTTAAATATAAGTTTAAAATTGTATGCAATCTAGGGAGAATAGCTATTCCTATTCTAAATTTAATCCCAAATTGAAGCTCCCACATTTGAATATTTTTGAAATTTGAGGGCAAATCTTCAATGTATAAGTTTTCATTTTAAATTTTATTTATAAAAATCAGGTGGGTAGAATGCCAGGCATCAGTAATTTAATGGAGCACTTAACTTTTTAAATGTAAAGATGTGTGTACCAACCAGAGAATAACAAACAGAATTGCAGTTTTTCTGACAAGTGAGCAGACTTTGTAATCCTACACTCTTATCATTGTTAATGAACCTAGCCATTTCATGATTTTATACACTACTTAAATTTAATTTTATTATAATATTAATACTAAATAAAATTGAACAAAATATTTATTTTGTGCTAACCTTGCTTTAATGAAATAAATTTGGTTTTAAAATGTGTACATACAAAAGTTATTTTTTAAATTAGTTTGTAATTTTTTTGGTTTCATCAAAACAATATGCATAAATGACACTAATATTAATAGTACAATTTAAATTTATGTTAAACGCTAAACATTATAAGTTTTTCATTAATCAAGAGTAAAATTTGATGTAATTTTATTTATTTTTTGCACAAGTTTCACAATATGAATTAACTTAAAATTAAAAGTATGTATCTAGTAAAATTGATCATAATTATGATAAGTTTTATTAGCAAATATTTAGATTTTAAGAGCTCACATTTTCACAGCTACAGCTAATTGAAGTATATTTATAAAAGTGTTGACTTTCGTTTGCACACTACCCACTAGAAATTGTTTTGCGGACAATATTTGAATGTGTTTACATACAAGCAAGTGATATTGAAATATATTTTTTTCGAGTGCCCCAAAAGTTAAGCCACACATTTGATTAAAACCCACAAGATATATACTACACATAAGCAACAATATAATGGAACCATTAACATGTTACTCTGTGAAATCAACTATACAAAAGACTAAAAATTGGGTGGTTATTTTCACTATCATTATTATCTACACTACATAATACACTTTGGAATAAAACAGTCTTCTCAAATCTCTGTTCTTTTACACATGATATTTTATTTTGACTATTCGACATAAGAAAGCTCGTAAAATATTAATGTTTATATTATATTACACTACTAAGCAAGAGAGTTTATGTAACAAAAACACACATAAAAAAGTGGTTTTAAAGGATTGCTTACTTACAAGTCAATTAAGGTGGGTTTTTTTCATATGAATATTAATTTGTAATGTACAGAACAGCTCAAAACGGGATTAATCAACCATGAATTGAGTATTTTAGCTCTCAATATTTTGAAGCTTCATAATTATTAAAGTCGGAATATTTTTTTAAGCAAAGTTGAAGCTGACTTTTTTTTGACGCAAAGTAGTAATTCCAAATCTTCACACACCCTGTGTCACATGTTCATAACAAAGATATGCAGCAATCACAGCGCCAGCTTGTATTGCCGCAAACTATTAAATTAAAAAGCTTCAAAGTCTGGTCAACATTTAAATGCTGTGTAGTGAGGTGTGTCATAGGGGTGGTCTAAACTAGTTTTTCTTTCAGGTTGGCATCCTTTCTTTCCCTTACATTACAGTAAATAAAGAGTATAAACTATTTTAAAACAAAGGTTCATTTATCAGGATGAGAAAAATAAGTTTACCTTGTAGTCTGGTTAAAAGAGTATAGCTTTTCATAACAAGATTTTAAATGTCGTCAATTTAGGCAGTTTACATTTATGACACTCCCCTAATGATAGTCATAAATAAAGGTTACCTTACCCGCCCAACCCCAATTCATGGATAAATGTAGTATAAATAGGGACATTTATATATCATAAGATGTGTTTTTAAGAACTTTTACTTAGTACATTTAAATTTATATCAAAATATTTTAAAGGTCATTGTAGAATTTTTGCAGGTTTTATACATACACAAACTGAATTGAATCTTTTCGCAAAATTAATTAATTGGCTGTTTATGTGCAAATAATGGTCAATTAAGTCAATTTTAATGAGAGTTAGCGATATCCAAACTATTAACATTTCCACTTAGTAGTAGACGACATTGTTCTTTGCCTGAAAATGACAGAACAATAGTACCAACAGCATTATTATAATTTTCTCCTTAATATTACTATAACAAATCAACGTTTGCAGTCAGAAAAAAAAAATCTCTCAACCAAAGACCACAGGTAAAGAAAAAGTAAATATGTGTTTGATCTTTTTATGAGTCATATTTTGAAAAAAAAAGGGGGCAACTATTTAAAATCTAGCCATATTTTTTATATCCATATCCCAGTCAATTTTGAATAAAAATGTTTACCATTCTTAGCCGAAAAATTCTTTTGGTGCCAAAGAACAACCTTTTATTTGACGAAATCCAATCATTTTATTTACCACAAATTAGGATCTTTAATTATAAAGATCAAATCCTTCTGACTTTAATCCTGTACTAGAACTATTTTAAACTAAACCACACCGTTTGTGTTGAGGAAAATATGTTATTATTTATTTTGAAAACAATGAAAATAGAAAAACAAATATTTAAGGATACTAAAAAAATATTAATTTTTTTAACTTTAATAATAAACATTCTCAACTTAATTTATTTAGTTTGGGGAAAAAAGGCAAAAAATAATGTTCCTTCACAATTTACCTATTGGAAATTAGAAACCAATAGAAAACGAGCTCCCTTCTGTCCTACATTCATATCAAATAATAATGAAGCAATTTAATTTCTAGACATGACCACTATAAAAGAATAAACCAACTATTTAAAAAAGTTTAAGTTCTAGAATAAAGTTAGCGATAAATAGTTGATTTAATTACTAATGTTCATAACAAATAATATTTCTCTTCAAAAAATGTTGATACGACACATATTGCAACAACTATATAAATAATTCATTATAATAAACATTAAATAAAGTTGAAAAATACTTTCACCAGTAAACAAAACTAAATTGCACACATGAAAAAAATTAACAAACATGGAAGTGTCAAAAGTTTAGTCAGCAGACTGTATTAAAATTTGTGTTCATTAAATGAATAGATTTTAAACTGTTAATTATTGCAATAATATAAAGGTTGCCACTCTAGCTTTACATGTCATCTTGTTTCTCTAACAATTATTATTAAATGGCTATCTAACTTGTTACCGATAATACACCAGCTGAGAAAGAGTAATAATTTGAGAATAATCCAAATAACAAAGTTCAAGACTACCAACATGCTTTCGCGCAAAGATATAAAAAAAAATTAATAATACTACTAAATCTTCTATTCATTAATATATATGCAAGAAGATTATGTTGTTGTTTTTTTTCTTTAGAGTGAATTTTGCTTTTTTTTATGTTCAAAGTAAGAAACAATAATGTCTATTGATAAATTATCAGTTTTCATTTATTTATTTTTTTTCTTAATTTTAAAAACACTAGCAGAAACTTGACAGATATAAGAGTGCAGGAGTTTGGAGGGAAATGTTCAACGGAGATCTGGGTCATCGTTGACCTGTTTCTTAATGCGTAACAGGATTGTTGTGTACCACTGATCTAGTCTTGAGATTGAATCGTAGTCTTTCACAGCTTCGGTGAAACCATCCACATTCTGTTCCTCCATGTGATCAATGAGCACCTATCATAATAAACCAATTTTAATTGAATAATGAATTAAGTTAAGAAAAAAAGAGCATAAGTATTTGCCTAAAAATAGAAAAAAAATTACATCCGGGCAAGGATTTGAACCCTGACTTTGCAGCTTTAAGTGCTGGTCTCACTACCCGGTGTTGTTAGTAGTTACACCTAAGAGCTGGAGTTTTCCAGAAGTCGAGATTACACTCAAATTGTATATATAATTATAATATATCTCTATACATCTATATATATTAGGGATGGACCCTTGAAACCTTAAGTATACATATTCAAAATTCAACTATTCAAGACACAACTCCTTAAAAAAATCAATTTTTCAAATGAGATTTGTTTTTAGGTCTAATACTGCTTATTGGTGGGTCAGAGTCAATTATAATTATAGGCTGAATTTAAAAACCAGGCCCTAGACCAGTAATTTAACACTTAACTGAATGTATGGATTAAGAAAAAATATTATTTTAGCTAGGTTACTATTTGAATTTTCTATCAGTCTATCATATCTATGTTTCCTCATATGTTTATCATTTTTCCCAATATTTGGATTTGAGATTTGAAGGTAAATTGAAAATTTAGATTCGGATTCATAAAATGGTGGATTCGATCCAAGCATAATATATTTTATCAACACATCTTATTAATTGTTCAGCTAATATACATTAATTACTTTAATGGGGTAGGAAAAATGTTGAATTTAGAGGAAGTTCATCCAAATTTGTCCACATTTACGTGAAGATAAAGTGGCAAACCATTTGGGGTAAAAACACTCTCAGTACACCAGACCAGGATTCTAAGCCTGATGTCCCTGTCATCGGCAGTCTATTCTATTGCGGGAGTGATGCCTTTAACCATGGGGCCACCGAAGCAGGTTTCTTGGTTATAGAGTGTGCTAAATCACTCATATCATACAACAACATTCCATCCAGGATTCAAAAAAGGGTTTTCTCGTGATGGGAGAAATTGTCTCAGAAGTTTTAGTCAAACCGAGATAATTCATATCTTAACATTTATTTTTTCTACTGCATCTTATTACTTGTTCGAGCTATAAAAATACATTAAGCTAAAAGAATAGGGATTAAGGTAGAATATTACAGGAAAAAGTACACACATTTGCATTAAAGGAAAATGGGGAAAACGTTTAGAATAAACCACCCTGTGTCACTCGACTGGGATATGAACCTTGATCTCCCCATCACCGGCAATAAAGTCTTAACACAAGAGTGACACGTTAGATCACTGCAACCACCAATGCAGGTAGTAAAATTCTACAAATTGTCATACCTTGAGAAGTTTATATTCCCTAGAGTCCTGAAAGGCTGGGTACATCTCCTGATAGCGCTCCAGGGCATGTTGAGCGTTAAGCACATCCACACAGAGGTGGCAGAGAGCTGCGCGGAAAAAGTACTCCTTCGCACTGTATTTGAGAAGAGAGCTATCGAGTGAGGAACCCGCAACCTGAGACACAACAAATCTAGCCAATTGTAGCCAAATATATATAAAGCTCCCATGTTCATTGGTACAAGCAGACAAATGTATAGTACAAAACTTACAAGTATGGTAAAATCATTTTTGTATTAATTCAAATGTTTACCCATAAATAAAAAAAATTGAAAAATAAATTCACATGGATTTAAAAATTACACTTGGGACACTAGAACTTCGGCTTAGAAATCAATTCCCATGTCCAGGTGTCATTTTTCAATTTATTTGAATATGATTTTGATAAGGCTCATTTTCATAACTATCATCATTCATTCCCCGAGCTTTGCTTTTCATATTATACCTAATTAATTGTATAGCATTGCTTTCTTACATCAAGAAAAATTAATCTTTAGTCTCGATAACTGAAAAGGTGGTGTGTGGAGCTATGACAAGTGTTTAGTTTGAATCTGGGGAGAGTTCACTACGAGGTCAGCGAGTTCCACAGCAATTTTCATTCCAAGTGAATGCTGATGCCTTATCACTTACCTCATCTTCCTCATCATATGTTATTAAAATAGTGTAAATTGAGGCTAGTCTAAAGGGTCAATAAACACATTACTAAAATAACTATGAAAGTGAATTTGAACATTTAAAAAGTTTAACAATCCTCAAAAAGTTTTCAATCAATGAGCTTGAAAAGTGTATGTCAAAGATAATTAACTTTGTGGCAATTGGCAACAGCCAACAATCGAGCCATAACAACCGAGTGGTCACTGTCTGTTGGCGGAGTTAGTGCCAAGTTCTGCAGGTATAGAGGGTGTCATGTGGTCAGCACGAGCCCTCCGGGTGTTAATCTGTTTTTTTAAACCGGAGCCGCTACTTTTTCATTCAAGTAGCTCATTTATTCTCTCCCAAGGCTGAGTTGATCTTGTTCCTGACCCACTGATTCACAGAAAATGTGGACACACTGGGGCTTGAACCCGGGATCTCTGAATTTATAAGACCCCTAGACCAAAGAGGTGGTTTTTAGATGTCAAAAGCATTCATATTCATCCTAAGAAAAAAATAATAGAAAATTAATTAAATTGATGGATTAATTATATTAGTGCAACAAGAAATCTGAAAGTGTCAATGAAGAAATATTTAAATCTTTTTAAATATAGGCCCTGGTCCAATTTTTCATATATATATTTTTTGCAGCAAAAATTGATAACATTTTAATATATCATCAGTGTTATGTTATGGATATTGATAATACCTATCAAAAGTGACAGATGCAGATCACATGACTTGACGTTAGAAAATAAGAAAGTTGGTTGTTTGCTATTGGTCAGCATACTGGCGTTCTTCCATATTTGCCTTCTTGCATCTAAATAGATAAATTATTGACCTTTCAAGTGCAGTATAATTGGCTGAGATGAAAGTGACTTGCATGATGCATTAAATCGTTTATATGTGGCGAAAGACAGAATGGATCTTCATATAAATGTTTCCAAAACTAAGGTGATTGTTTTTTATAATGAGAAAATTATTGTCAGCTTAGTATAAATGTAAAATTGTTAGAACATGTGAATGAATTTGTGTATCTGGGTAGAATGTTCTGTAAACATGGAAGGGTAGATGGTGAAATCAACAGACGTGTGAATGCATCTCAGAGAGTAGTTGGATTATGTGGACTAATGCAATGAATGTAATAGTATCGTAAGAGGCAAAGATAGAAATATGTAAAAATATGTTAAAACCAACATAGTTTTATGGTAGTGAAGCGTGGGTTTGTCAAGAGAAATATGAGCGAAAGGTGCTCTATGTCTGTACCTCAGGTTAGAGCCGAAACTATTTTACTGACTGGGCTAATAACTTGGTATCTGAGGTTTTCAAAAGGTCCCCCCAAGGGGTTTTTGGAATTAGATATCTAACCCAAAATTTAAGGGTAGTTTACTAAGTTTTCCGGCAAAATCAGAGAAAAGTCGATTTTCTCAAAATTCTCTCTAATAATTTTGATTAAATTTTCTATCTAGACACTGTTTATCATTACATATAAACAAGATGGCAATTCTCATTTTTTCATGAAAATGACTTTGAGGGTACTTTATATGGGGGAAATTTTCCAACTTTCATCATTTCTCTGCAACTATTTGTGATATGAAATAAAGTATCATTGTAAAGTTGTAGTACTATTGTGGGGATGGTGAAAGTGAAGATGAGAATAATGCGCCTAGGCCTGGTATTGATGTTCCTTGCGCCAAAGATAGTGTTTTTGTGACTATATTGATTGGAACTGGGCCCCGAATTACAAATGTAATATTCATGATTTTATAGGTCAACCTGGCATGAATACTAGCCTACAAAACGATTCAAGTTGATTAGCTTTATTTAGTTTTTATTTTGAAGATACTATATGTGAACTAATTGGGAATGAAACAAATGTATATATGCTCTCCAACAAAATACAGTTGATATCACATCAATTATAATTCAGCTTAATGTTTATTTTGTATTTCAAGACCAAATATGTATGTCTAGTATTTTATAAATAGTTTTGAAGTTATCAATATTTGTGTGCCCTTTGCATTTGCACTTTTATTAGGCCTACTTCAAAAAAGAACCTGGATTTAGGGGGTTGTTTAGCTATGAGCTACCTGGATGCTAATGGGATGGAGATAAAAATCTTTTATTTGAAATACATTTTTATAAAACCATTCATTTCTGAGTTATATACAAATATATATACTTTTTAATTCAGGTCTTGTAAAATGAATTTGATTCTTATGCTCTTTGATGCTCTCGATTTCTCTTCTTTTTTTTACAGTTTTTCTGTAACACTGTTCCTCATTCCTAATGCCATAAAGTGGGAGTGTATATTATTTCATTTATGATCTTTGGTGTAGTGTTTCTACAACAATGTATATACCTATTATTTAGTTTCACAAATCTTACGAGTTTTTAGTAAATGCCTATATTATGATAAAAGCGGGAGAAAATCTGTGTGGTGAATCATACCATTTATTTTTATTTTGCTCATAGCATGAAGGCTCTTTTTTTTATGATTTGAGGCGTGCACTTTCTGAACCCTCTGATTATATTAGCACACGAGTTATAAAATAGCTTAAATCTTGGAGACAAAACATCCATCCTCCGGCCATTAATTCATCAATGTGGAAGGAGAAACCCACATTTCCCCAATGAAAATTTTTCGGCCATGTCGGGAATCTAGCTCGTAATCCTTAACTTGGCAGGCAGACACGACACCGACTGAGCTAAGATGTCAGACCACTAGGTCTGTTAATGACAATCTAAAAAGGTTAGTCCAGAGGGAACACGTGTGTATTAGTATCAAAGAGGATGAGAAAACCAGCAAAAATCAAGTGGCAAACCATCTCCAGTGCACCCGCCCAGGGTTTGAACACTAGGCTTCTAGTCAATGTTGACACAAGCACAATGTGAGTAAAAAGCGTGGATAATTTCCCTATACTCTAAGCACGCCTGTAAGATAACTTTTAATTTCGAGACAAAGATTAGGTGTACTCTGACCTGTTCGTAAATTTTTATGGCTTTGTCATAGTTCTCAAGCTGCGCCGCATACTGCGCAACCTTGAGCAGACACTTGTTGGCCGAGGAATTACTGTCCTCTCCCTTGAAATAGTCTGCCGCCTGCTCGTAGTGCTGCACCGCACGATCAAGGTCGATGGCTTCCGTCTCGTAGAGCTCTGCGATGGACTGATGGTGTTTGGCAGCCATCGAGAAGCGGCCCATGTCCGTGTATATCTCTATGGCTTTCACTAAGCAAGACACTGCCTCTGTTCGATCACAAGCAGACTCAAATTAGGGATCATCCTTAAATTAAGTAAGGCCTTTTTTCATGATTTTTTAGCCCCCTCCCCTCCACTCCATTTAAGGGATCATAAGATTTGCTGTTACCCCCCAATCTCCCCCCACCACACTCTTTCATATGTAATTTTTTACAATTTGGTTAATTAGATAAGCCCTATTTGAATCGTTTAGATATTTTTAGACATAAGAATTGTAAATAAAGTGAGTGATAAGAGATTTTTAGAATACTTTACTTGCAGTTACTGTAAGTGAAATTTTATAATATATTTATTTTCTGAAAAAAAATAATTAAATTATGTCTCAACATAAACAATGATAAAAACCTTCTGTAGGCCTAATTTTGATCCTGACCTACCCCACCCTCCCCACTCATAAGAAAACATAAGAAAATACTGAAAACCCCCTCCACCCAAAACCCTAACTTAATTTTTAGGACCGCCCTTTAGTTTAAATGTCTTTTATTGTCGTTATGCCCTCACGTAAAAAAATACTACCCCCGACTCCTCCCCCTGCAAAACATTTACATAATCTAAGCCCTTAAGCCTACATGTCTCATATCATTGTTATGAAGTGGTAGGTTTTATTTAGTGATAACTTTAAAGATTTATGGAAAATCAGATGTATTAAAAAACTCTTATCTCAGTTTGTTTTATCAAATTCTTTATCCTCCAAGCTTAAAACTTTTCTTTTATTTGTGCTTTCGTCCATTTTCCTTGTTTTCAAAGACTGTTTGCAACAACCTCTTTTAATACATTTTCTGAGGGTGTTGAGAAGTTAAAATATACAAGGTCACTTGCTATTGTTTGGAAAGGGTCTTTGACGCAGAGAAAAGAAGAACGTCTGACACTACTTGTTTATTCCATCTGTTGTAAGAGTCCTGGAAAGCATGCTTCAGTGGCGTTCAATTAGTATGCATGCATAGCCTACCACCCAATATTAGATGCTATAGCAAAGGTGTCGCTATAACAAGTCCAGTGCAAGTATATATTTTTAAAATTAATATCCGTAGTATTCATAGGTTATTAGCAAGGTGAATTGATTTAAATCATTTGGAATTGAGGTGAGCTAAGTAGTGGTACAGTCCTATTTAATAATAATGGAACTTGATAGTATTTTGGATGGTGTTATATTATTTTAACTAACATACCATACTTTATTTAATTTTCTTACTATCTAGTAGAACCTTACTAGCATGAACTTTTTTAGTTCGAAAACCTTCATAAGTCTAAGATTTATCCTGTTTTCTTCCGTTTCCTTGAAAAAACCTCCCCAATTAAAAAAATAAACAGAACTTAACTAGACGTTTTCGCAAAGTGTCCAAGCGCATTATTTTACCTGTACAACTCGGATTTAGAGAAGCCTGAACTCTATAAGTAGGTTTCTTAGATAAGGTATAACTCAAAGTTTTAATACCTTGACCCATATAACTCTAAGTAAAAACCTGTCACAACTTACACTCCCTTAATAACCTCACATCAAGCTTTTGTTTGTCAGTCAAATGGATGATTTATTCTGTGTTTCTGCTTTCTTATAGGTTTGTGTATGTCACTATAATTTATTTACATCATATTTCAAGCATAGTAATGCATAAATTTGTGCTTATTAGTGATTAGATGGTGTATTTTAAAATAAGTTACAAACGAAAGCTAATATATTTAAGCATTGGTAAACAGCTGAAAGTGATTGAAGCAGTGAAGACTGTTTAAATAAAAAAGAAAGATATTGCTGATCAATTTGGAATTCCCACCAATATACTCTCAACAAACCTGAAGAATTCAGGTGACCTAATTTATGTTCCATTATGATTTAGGGAAGTTTTTTCAAGCTTTGTAAATATTATATTAGTCTATTATCTATTTTATTAAGTGGGTAATAGTGATAATAAAATAAATGAATATTACAATTAAAAAAAATTATATCCACTACAGTATATGAAGCGTGCTAAAATCTGAAAAGGAATTATAAAATGGAATAATAAAATATGAATGGGAAAGTTGAAAAGGAGAGATGTAGGCTTATAGTCGGAGACAGTTTGACATAGTGAATTAAAAGCAAAATTTTAATATGCTTAGGTTAATCACCCGCAAGAAAAAACTAGGGCCTAAAGTCTACACAAGAAAACAAAGTCAATTATTACCTTACCATAGACTACCACACTACATAAAAAAACACTTACCATTGGAATCTGACTTCTTATAACAATTAGCAGCATCAACATAGTTTGTAGCTGCATCATGTTTACTTCCTGCTTTAGCATGAAACATAGCTGCCTCGCAGAATGCATTTCCAGCAGCACCCCACTTTTTAGCCATCTTGAACATATTTGCAGCTCGTTGGTAACATTCTACAGCTTCTTCAACTTTAGAGGAACCACTAAGACACAATAATTAGGCTATAAATAAATAGGGCTAACTAGATAATCTAGTATTGGTTTTTTCTACATATTTTTGTGACATGATTAGTCAACAACAAAAAATAATCCTACTTACAATCATATTCAAATTAATCAATTTTTAAATTGATATTTTATTTTCAAACACTAACAAAAACAGAATGACCTTAAAATATACTTCCAAACTAGACATGAAACGATTCGCCATAGTCTGCATCTTGTCAAATGACAATTTATATATTTCAACATTGCCTACTTACCCAAATAAAGAACCAAAGAATCCTTTTGAAGAATGTAATTTCTTTTCAGCCTCAGCCATTAACTGGATGGCCTTTTGCTCGTTGTCTGCCATTATAACCCTATTTTTTTAAACAAAATTAAAATTTGCAAATTATCACAAAATTGTTATATTTCAACCTCCCTTATTGACAAATTATATCTAGCTTTCTCCACTAGAGTGCTCTGATGAAATATTAAATGCGCATGCCTGTAGAAATAGTGTACAAAGTTAAACTTCCTACATAAAAGGATTAAATGAATAGCCTTAGCTATTGAGGATTTATCTACAAATAAACTTATTTATTACTAAAGATTATGCGTGAGAAGCTTGGAAAGATTATTGTGGAATGGTAGGGGTAAGTGGGAATAAGCTATTCCAAACAATTTACAGTAGCAAAGAATAGGGCACAATTCTTTCATTTACTTAATGTGCTAAAACAACTAGTGATCACTAGCGGCACACGCACAACACCATGGTGTGATCTGATCATCTGAAGAGTTGCGTCAATTTCACATTGACATACATTCATAAGGTATTCATCCTGTAATTAAATCAGATAAAACATTAAAATAATAACAAAAATAAATTTTATAGCCAGTAGACAAGAATCTGTATATATAAGATATATAGCTTCTTATCTAATTGCTACAAAATGTATTGTTATTATTTTAATGATTTAACTCATTTATTACAAAAATTATACATTCTGTGAAACATGTTTAGTATTTTTTTTATAGTTAATCAAAACATATTTGAATCGGTGAGTGGTAAAAAGGATAACATTCCATAAATATGGTAAATTAAACTGAGATAGCCATTTTGTAGTTTTTTATAAGCTATCTAATGAATGAAAAAAAGTTAATATTATGGTTTCGTATCATGTTTAAAATCAGCCTTTAAGTTTCCTTTAGTTTAAAAAAGGTTAAGATTCCTGGAATGTTAACCTGTTAACCTTTTTCTACTCAACAGTGAGTTTGTAAAACTGATATTAATAATATTGGACCATTTATTTTCACAGTCGTTGCATATGTAATGTGGTAAAAAGAAGGGTTCAAAGCTTGACTAAACTAATTAAATATGAAATACTGAAAACAAGTACGTTATTGATTTTTGCAACACAAAAAGTAAAGTGAAAGTAAAACTATAATTAAATGATGTTTCCAACACCGTATAAATCCTACGTTTTGTTATTGTAAAGAAAATACTCTTTAGGGGGAAGACCGCCACCATAGAAAAATAATAAAGTAGCAGCTATTTATCAAATAATAGAGTTTATGAAAACATGATAGCAGAGGACTAGAGACCGTTACTGACCACACCTGTGGGTCTCCATATCACCAACCAACATTGATCTCTATAATATAACTGGATGGACATACACATACACATTGCCAAGGACAAAAGCGTGACGCTCAACTTTATCGTCTGCTACACTGTGGGGGGGACAGTTTTAACGGTTTCTTTCAATGTTCTTATGCAAAAACATGTCTCTGATGAATAAAAGTGTTAATGTTTGAAAATGGTGAAGTATAAATAAATAACTTATTTATCATATCACACTTTCCTGAAGAAATATTTACATTAAAGGATGTATAATTCAGTGTTACAGGTAATACTGTACAAATACGAATAAAATCTTTAATGTATTTAAATATGTAGTTATTATCCATGTTGCTTACAATCTGCCAAGACTACATTAATTTATTTAAAGTTGGCTATTAGCTTGTATATTGGTTTTAGAAACCATATTATATTGAAAGATCGATAGATATAATTAATAAGTTATCTTAAATATTGATTACATTTGTTTGAATGGCAAACTTTGTGTATTTGTCATACTTTTAAACAATCACTTAGGTTATAGGCTTGTAGAAAGTTTTTAAATTACCTTTTTTTTTTTAAATATGTTGGCTTTAATCTTGTATATTATTTTCAGAAACCATATTATGTTGAAAGTTCGACAACAATAATGAAACACTTTAGTTAAAAACTATATTACATTTGTTTGAATGGCGTATTTTGTGTAGAAGTCTTGCGTTCAACGATAATTTAGGTTATCGGCTTGTAGTAAGTACGGAATCTACTAAACCCTGATTTTAGTAGGAATCCCAATCTGTAAGGCTTTATTTCTTACCAGAATATTATCATATATTATTATTTTGGTAGGATAAACGGCCATTTAGAATGGAAGTAGAAATTCCCTTCTGGAAGGTCTCTTATCCTACCTAAACACTACTATAAGGTAGTATTCTGGTTCGAGATAAAGCCTTCTGAACGAGCTTCCTTCAAATATGATCGTATATATTAGCCTACATCAACTTATTTAAAGAAAAACTCACCAGTTTCGAACTTTGTTATGCTCTTCAAAGCTTTTAATAACACATTTAACTAATCATACATTGTTTTATCTCATATATTCAATCAAATTAATGAACGATGTGAAAATGCCACGTTGCCTTTTATAGGTGTAGGAGAGAAAGAGATACCTGAAAGTTTCCTTCTCTCTTATACAATGGTATACAGACTACAGCTCAAAAATTTCAGCCACCATATGTCCAAGTCCATCAAAGAGCAATGGTTTCATATAGTTTGAAATTTGGTAAATATATAACATAAGAGAGTTTATATCTATTTTGTTGGTCAAAGTGTTAGAACTTGTTATGACTGTCAAATGTTATTTATAATATTCACAATATACCAAATTGATAGAGCCTGAAACTCTTACGCCTATAATGTTTATACTTATTAAAAATACGCCTAGAAAGTTTCTAACCTCTTTATTAATAAATTTGGGTTTTTAACCCTATGGCTATGCACATAAGTTTATGTGTAAGCCAGTAAGGTTTCCTTTAAGGTAAATTGATATGTCATTGGTAAGGTCTACACGTCAACAAAATTGGGCCCCATAACTTCAAGATAATAATATTATTTTGATTTGTGAACTAAGGCTAAGCCATTATTTTCACGATGTCGAACGAGAGTGATTTATATTCGATTCAAGTTGGACCAAATGATTTGTGTTTTGATAAAAATGAATTTATTAAGGTAAGTTTGATTTTTATTTCTGCATATACCTTTCTAACCCACATAATATTCACTACATTAATAGGGTAGGAATGAGAAAGATTTTTTTTTGGGGGGGGGGATAGTGGGCGTAGAGGTAGAGAGAGATATGAGTAAAACAATTTAAGGAAAACCATCAGAACACTGTTGGGTTATTGAATTCTCGACCTCCCCGTCACCGGCAAACCAGACCAGACGTGGCTGAAACAGCTCACGTACCCACCGATGAGGGTCATAGCAAATTCAAATTCAAATTTGATAATGAAACTACCTTTTTTTACATTTTTTTAATACATTTCTTAGCCAATTATTTTGATACCAGTCACTAAATGAACAAAAATTATTCATTTTATATTGTTTTTTTCAGAAATCATTTTCAGCTGATGACTTTCTCAAGTCTCACCGTAAGAAAGCAAATCTTGAAACATTGCGAGATGACTTAGGTGTATATCTAAAAGTTCTTCGCTCAGCTATGATTGAGTTGATCAACAAAGACTATGCTGACTTTGTTAACCTATCTAGTAACCTTATTGGATTGGACAAAGCTATCAATGGAATACAAGTACCCTTGGGACAGTTGAGGGAAGAAGTCCTGGTATGTTTATATCTATCAATAGTAGGGCTAATTAAATTATTGGTACTTATTAAGAACAAAGGGGTGCTTGATTATTATCCAAGAGGTCGGTGCTCAAATCTATTGAGTGCTTTGAGGGAAATGTTTAAGGTCACCCTTACATTTACCTTTCTCTTACCCAAATTGGGGCAGCATATTATGCCAGTTTTTTTCCACTAATACTTTTTCATCCTTTCCAAAGATGATTACTTCCAAGCATAAACTTTTAGGTGAAGGAATCGCCAATTTAACATCTTATAGCAATGATTAAACTCAAATCTAAATATTTTATCTAGGTAGCCTACTTTTATTTTTTTAATCATAGTCTATACTCTATATCTTTGATGCATCTATTCTGATAATTCTAACATAAATAGCCTATTTACTGGCATATCTTTTTCACATCTCACTCATTGTGATTATTGTGCATTGTAAGTAAACAACTTTTTTTACATCCATTACTGTTTACAGCCTGTGACAGTTTTTTTATACACACCATATATTTTCCACTACTGGCTTGCTAGCCCTCTCATAGTTTCATATGCCTTATAATATATCTTAAGACTAGGACAGGCAGAACATCCTATCCGCGGCCGTTAATTGGTCATGAAAGGGTAAACCCATATTTCACCAATGACAAATCTTTCGGCCATGCTGGGAATCGAACCCGAGATCCTTAGGTAAGTAGATAGACATGCTACTGACTGAGCTTCAGTGTCCGACTTAATAAATTACCATTTTATGTATGAAAACCCCTTAAACTTGTCCCTGTGGATAGTCCATTTTCATCCGATCTCAAGTAATCTATGTGATCAATATTGTATTATTTTTTATTCTTCCATTCTATTTTTAGTTTGATGATGATGATAATGACTTTCAAAGATTGGATATCATGTTTCATTCATAAAATGTTACAGCTTTGTTCAGTGATCAACTTATATAAACAAGCCATTGGGTTTTATGTGTTGAACATATGAATTTAGGCCTAATAATGATTCTTAAACCACACAAATATTTATTAAGAATGTGCATAGGTGCTAATACTATCTTGTTTAACTTACCACACAATGTTATTTTGTTGGTAAAAGTATGTAGCATAGTAGAGTCTCGGAAACTCGACACTCGATAACTTGACACTTCGTGTAACTCGCCACGTGCACATGCACACATTTGTTGGCGTCAGTCATCACAATCCAAGGTCATTCAACTATGTAACCTCTCAGTTTGTTTGTGTAACTCAAGTGGAACAGCCGTGCTGTGGTGTTTTTACCAGTGCTGTGTTTGTTAGTTTTACAATTCAGTAACGTGTTATTCGAATCAATACAATATTATATGTACAGTACATTACTATACTCCATTTATTTATATTACACGTATGTTTATACACCATTATATTAACACATAATATATTTTACTTAACGTGTATTACTGTTACTGTACTGTACAATACTACATTACAGTACATCTGTTCCTATAATATTCGATACTGTACAGTGATTCATCTTTGTTTAGTAAACATGACATAGTAAACATGCATCTTATGCAAGTTCATTCGTAAAACTCGACATTTCAATAACTCAATACCATCTCACTCCACATTAGGTCGAGCTTCCGAGACGCTACTGTAATTCACATTGGCTTCATTTCACATATTATTCTCTTGTAATACACTCACATTTTTAGAAGCTTGCAATGTAGTCAACGAAACCCCAAAACCAAACTTCCAATATTTAATTTCTGACAGCAAGTGAAACTAAGCCTTGAAGAAGCCATGGGTGACTTGTCTTCACTCTTGGAACAACGCCGAGAGCTGCGGGCGAAGAAGCGCAGTCTGCAATCTTTGACCCATGTCCATTCGTCTCTGAACAAACTAAGGGAGCTATTGAAACTCCACTCTGAAGACAAACCGGTTTTACCGGCCAACCTCGTAGAAAGGGCTGCCTCAGAGTACAATCAACTTCAGTTCAACATCTCAAAATGCCAACAGCATTTAGATACAGCACACAAACAGGTCAGAATTTTGTATTAAAACATATATAGCACATATCTTCATTTTATAATACTTCAGTCTAACACCTTAGCTCAGTTGGTGGCGTTTCTGTCTACTGAGTTAAGGGTCTCGGGCTCGATTCCCAGCATGACCTAAAAATTTATCATTGGTGAAATGTGGGTTTCCCCTTTCACAATGATGAATTAACAGGCTGGGGGTTGGATGTTGTGTCTGTTCTAGTAAGTTAGGCTAGTTAATAAGTCGTGTGATAGTATAATCAGTCAGTTCAGAAAGTGCACGTTAAATACCATACAAATTAAATGAAATATAAGACTTGAGTTTATTTAATTTTTTAAGGTTACAGTAGGTAAATTGAGTGTATTTTGCAGTTGCATAACACTGGGGACTGATGGCAGGGTCTCTTAAATCTCATTGCGGTCTCTAAACCACTCATATATGTTGAAGACATATAAAACACTGTAAAATATATGTGATAGAGAAGTGAGCCATCCAAAAGATAAATAAGTTAAACCTTAATAAAAGATATAAATAAACTTTGCTCTTCATTTTAAAGATGTCACATTATTTTCCACCATGGTTTTACAAGCTAGATTCAATAATGTTGGTGATTTCTACTTCACCATCTCCTTAAAATTATTTTTGGAAAATGTTATTGTTATCTTGTAAGATTGTCCATACCCTACGTTTTTCGCATCACCCATCAAAGTTTATACAGTGATCAGAGAAAAGATAATAGCACTTGTACTAAACATGCTATTTTTTAAAATGTAAAAATTTGTAGTCTTGCCATTCTTTGTACTGCCAGTAATATTCCTCTTAGTTGCAAGGGTGTAATATGTTTACTCCTGTAAATGTTTTACTGCTGTACCCGCTTGCTCTTTGCCTTGTGTAGATCTAGTGAGTAACTCATTTTAGAAATACTTGATTGAAGCTTGACTCTTGATTTGAAAGGACCAGGTTCAATACATAGCTAGTCATACTAGGAGTTTTTTTTTTCATAGCAGGATTTCTCAGCCTTCCAAGGGTACATTTCCTTATATTTAACGCTTTTCCCTTTAAGTAAAGCTAAAGTCTTCCCCCATCATAGGAAGGACCTTATTCGACAGCTAGAAAAGTTACCACACCATATATCACCTTTGAGGAAAATACAAGTCTTATGAGAAAAAAAACATTAATTTCTCTTTCTCTCAGCTAACTTTTGTCCAATTTCCTTGCTCTCATATATGTGTGAAGGTGGTGTACTGGGGTAAGAAGGAGCTACTGGCAACTTCAACCAACCAGTATTGTGAAATTTGTCGTGTATTTAAGGGAAGGTTGACCACATGAAAACAAGAGAATGACAACATTATTTCCTAATAGTAGATATGCAGTTCCCTCACAAATCATATCCAGTGAAGATCTATTTCCATGTATCCACACATCAAGTCATGTAATTTGCAGCTTTCTCTTTTGATGTAATATGTTATTTTTACATCCATTTACTGTTTCCCACCTGTGGTCTGGGTCACTTTATTATTCGAGTCATATATTTTTTGCTACCGATTTGCTTGGCCTGCCGTAGCTTCATATGTCTTATAATCTAACTTAATACTAAGAAAGACACAACATCCAGTCCCCGGCCGTTAACTCATCACTGTGAAAGGGTAAACCCACATTTCACCAATAATTCATTTTTCGGCCATGCCGGGAATCGAAATCGAGACCCTTAGCTCAGTAGATAGACATGCTACCAACTGAGCTAAGGTGTCAGATTTTGAAAGATATTATCAATACTTATAAAATAATACTAATAGTAAATACTAACAGTAAAATGTTATCATTGCTCTCCACAAAAAAAAGTTTGTATTTTTTCAAAGGCCCTTCCTAAGAAAATTGAACTGTAAGTTAGGTAGTATAGTTTAACTCTCCTAAACATTGCATACTGACACTAGGGCCTAAATCTAATTAATAAAAATACTACTATGTCTTTTGTCTTCAGCAAGCTGAGAAGATTCTATCACTGCTTACGTCGAGCCTGAACGTTATGTTTCTCGAAAGTGTGAGATCCAACAACAGTGATGTGATCGCACGCTGCCTCAGGATCTATGTTTCGCTAGACAAGGCGGCAGACGTCGAGGCGCTGTTCAGAAAGGAGGTAGTGGCCCCCGTGCTTCGTGATGTCATCAGTGAGGATTCCCTCAATTCGGACCCTAGGGGAGTCCAGGGTGTATACAGTAGAGTGCTAGCATTCCTCGAGACGCACATGAAGGAGTTGCTAGAGTTGACCACTCAGACAGACAGGCAAGTGTCTAAATTATATTATATTCCAGGGTTTTATTTATATTGTTTAAGATTTAAATTTTATAGAAGAGTGAGGAAGTGCTTCATTGGGCGTAATTTGTACCCATGGTCACAGATGCAGCAGTAACATGAGCATTGAATGTAAGAGAGACTAGGAAAGGGGGAGGTCATGGGAATGAAGTTTGTGAGGAGCATTTTAGCTTGTCACAAGGACAAACGGGACTAGGAATTAAGTTGTCTGGGAAAGAGTGAGGGTACAGGCAGTACATGAGATAGTAGCCGCAGGGGAAACAAGATGTATTTTATGGTCATGTAATGAATATGGAAAAGGAGAACATACCAAAGATAATGATGGAGATTAAGTGCATAGTAAAAAGTCTGCAACGGAGACCAAGAAAGATATTGGAGGATCAAATAACAGCAAGTTTGCAAGTGCGAAGAGAATAATGGAAGCTATTAAAGACGATGACAACTCCTCAAGATATTTTATATTTGAGGATTCAAAATACTAGCATACTAAGCCATAGACCCCGGGTTCAGTTACCATTTCCAAGTGTAATTTTTCATTTTAAAGAAAATAATGTGCGAAAGTTAATCTTTTATGCCTATCATATTTTTTTAATCTTTGGATTTGAATTTGTAGTTGAAATGAAGAGTTGGATTTGAGAAAATTTTAGTTATCAATTAATCTATTTTAATAAAATAGTTTTTTTGGTCTGTTATGAGCATTGCACAATATCTACCGCATGCAGAGGTTTTAAATTATAAAATTTGTAGCCTCTGTCCACGAACGTATGCTCCACGAAGCTGGAATTTTACAATTTTGATTAAATTTAATCAACAAAAAACATGAAGCAAAGAATGAAGTCTTATTTTTCTGTTTATTTGAAACAAAGAATTGCCTGGGTACTTCTGTCATATGAAAAGTAAAATTATTATTAAAATTTGTGTTTGTATTTTGTTAATTTAAACTTCTGATTTTTTTATAAATAATATTTATTTACTTATTTCAGGATACCAAAGGTGCAAGGATTTAACTTTCTAGTGAATAGTTATTGGCCTGAAGTGGAACACAGACTGGAAACAGATTTGTCCTCCATCTTTGCTCCCGGAAACCCAGAAATGTTTTATCAGGTAAACAAAATGTCTACATTTTAAGATTATGATATGACAGTAAGAAAAAAAACTCCATGGTGTCAGTCCACAATCGAACCAGACCGATCGAACGGCCACCGTTTGTTAGTGAAGATAGTGTCAACTTCTGTGGGTAGAGAGTGTCATGTGGTCAGTACAACAAACCCTCCAGCTGTTATTCTCAGTTTTCTAGACCTGAGCTGCAACTTTTTTATTCAAGTAAAGTAGCACAATTTTCCTCACGAAGCTGAGTTGACCCCTTTCGGAAACCACTGGGTTTATATTATTGTGTGTGTGAATGTGTATGTGTGTGTGTGTGTGTGTGTGTGTGTGTGAATGCGTATTGTGTGTGTGTGTGTGTGTGTGTGTGTGTGTACGTGCACGTGTTAATCCAACTTAATACTAGGACAAGCACAACAATCAGTACCTGACCGTTAATTCATCACTGTGAATGTGTAAACCTACATTTCACCAGTGATAAACTTTTTGGCCATGCCGGTAATTGAACGCGGTGCCCTTAGCTCAGTAAACAGACACGCTACTGACTGTACTAATGTGTCAAATCGGGCTAGATACTGAATTTAGTAGATTGCAAATGTGGCATTGTAAAAATATAGCTATCTTATTTCTACCCATTTAATTACTTCCCCCATTTTAACCTAATATTCCCCTTGCTCCATTACACTGTGTAGTTCTCAATACAGTAATGTACATTCTATTATATGAGAAAGCTTAGAGTTTTACTTTGATAGGTTCCACTATGGCTCTATAATATAAACTGCACCATAGTGGAAACAAGTAAGCTAAGCTTGCTACCGTTCAGGGTCAACAAAAGTGTACTTTACAGTATAAGAAAAGGTCAAAATTAACTGGAAATCAAATGATCAAAGCCATATTTTACTATATCATTTATAAATTAAAACTGTTTGTTAATTTAAATAATAGTTGAAGGCTAAAATGTATAAACTAACTCTAAAATACAATGTCGTTTAGTTTTTTTTTTAATCTAGTTTTGGTTTTAATGTGTTAAACCTGAGTGTAGACCTACTGCGAGACGGTAAAACTTCTGAGGCAACTGGAGCGCCATTGCAGGACACAAGCTGGAGCTAAAGTATTACGGAACCATCCTCAATACGTAGCTTTCCTTCATCATTGGAATCTACCCGTCTACTTTCAGATCAGGCAAGTTTAATTTAAGAAATGTTCCTGCTCCTTCTAAACGCACCGATTTCCATATGGGTTTACTTGAGGTGTGCTTCCTCATGAGGAAGTTGCACGTGTACAGTAAAACCATGTAAGGAAGACCAAGTTGACTTCTCCGTGAATATCTGAATGGTTGAATATTTTGGGAAACACTTGAAGTCCACGCGTTTAATAGCAGCTTGGATTTCTAAAGTCATTTTATTCTATTTCTCATGCGGCTATCTCCACGAGCACTCGTTTTACCAGCGGGATCTCCTTAGGTTGTTGGACTGCAGCCATTTTGTGGTGTTCTCGTTGTGACTATTCATTTTTCCTGAAACATGACTGACTGGAATTAGTTCACTAAGGAGTTTTTGACTGAAGTAATTGACCATTATAAAACTATGTCGTGCTTTTGGAGAGTTAAGAGTCAGAAGAATTTGGATAGAAACGTTAAGGAAGAGGCTTAGGACATTTAGTAAATAAATTTAAATAATAAGAAAATGATGCAACCATAAGTAATTGTGATACAATCAGACATATTGTTGTGAACTAGATAGGGAAATTTGTAAATGAGGACAAGATTACCCCTACCAATACCATTGGAAAAAATTATAAGGAAGCTTCTACATATAATAAGTACCAATCTACAGCAACTTCCATATAAGGAAGCCTATTTGAGTAAATCCACGACAAATTTAGTGTGTGTAATGCAGCCTTAACAGTGGTGTCTTTGTGGTGTGTTGGTTGTGCCATGTGGGAATTTACTTCTACTTCATGATACTGTACTGGTAACTGGCTACCTCCCACTCAATCCAACTAACCCAAATAACTGACATTAACTGCTTCAGTGGCTGCATGGTCTAAGGCTTCACTCTCGAAACCGACTAGATTGTCGATGACGAAGAAATCGAGGTTCGAATCCAGGTTGAATTTTTTCCTAAATGGTTTTCCACTCTCCTTCCACACAAATGTGGTTACAATTATTTTAGATTCAACCGTCCTTATCCCAAACACATTAGTATAAAGTATATATGCGTACAGCCCGAATGAGTATGAAGATGCGGTGCTAAAAAAGTAACTAACAATCACTTGATACTGTGTGCTTTTAGGGCTGTATATATAGTCATAATGCTAAGGTTAACCAGTCTCCTAGTCAACCTGAACTTCTTGTTATTCGTATATTGGGAGATTTGTCGACTCTTGAGATTAGACTATAAATATGGCCCTTAGAGGTGACTGGTCATTCAAATAAATACTTGCTAAGAGCTGATAATATAAAAGTATGAAATCCTACAGCCTAGTTCTGTTTGTCAACATTTCACAAAACAATGTTGATATTTATTTTATTTAGTAACAAATTACACCAAAAAAAACACTACACAAACATGACTTTTTTTGTTTTGCTACCACATAAAAGACTTAAATCAACCTCAACTGTGATTTGAACTAGATTCTCTCCAAGTTAATTAACTGATCACACTACTATTTTAGGAATGGGGAAGGTTGAATTTAGAGTATGTGTACCTACATTTGTGTGGAGGGTGAATGTAAAACCATTTAGGAAAAACAATCCTTATTACACCTGATTGGACTACCAATGACGAAGAGATTGGGGTTTGAATCCCGGTCGGGTGTACCACAAGTTTTTCCCTAAATCTTTTCCATCTACAAAAATACAGCTACTAATCATCTAAATTCTACCTTCCACATTCCTAACCCATTAGTTTAAATTTGTGGATAGCCTGGACAGGTAGTAGGACGCTGCGCACAAAAAACGAACCACTTTAGGACAGTCACCTGCCTCAATGGCGTAGTTGGCTAACGCGCTAGTCGTGTTGAGCTCGACCGCCGAGGACGGGGAGAACAAGGTTCGAATCTCGGTCGGGTGAACTGGGGGTGGTTTTTCCTAAATGGTTTTCCACTCTCCCTCCACGCAAATGCGGGTTCAATTCCTCTAAATTCAACCCTCCCAATTCCTAATCCATTAGCCTAATTAGTACTTAAGCGTATAACCTGAACGGGTAGTAAGACACGGTGCTAAATATTATTATATTTAGGACAGTCTAAAAAGACCAAAGTAGCTATGGCTCAACTATAGCTTAAGGCTCCGAAAGCTTAGAGTGAAATAAAAATTGGATTAATTTTTGTGTGTACACATACCAGGTTTCAGGAAATTGGAGGTAGTCTGGAGGCAACTCTAAGTCAAGGTATTATGAAGAGTCTGGCTGAGCGGCCATCTGAGTTTCGTCTGCTCCCCACGGCCTCCGCGTGGGAATGTCTGCTTCGTTGCTGGGCAGACGGTGTATTTCTCAGGGAATTGGCACACAGGTACAATTTCAATTCTTCTAAGGCCCAGCCTCATAGTATAATGTGTAGATATCGGAGCCTGATAGTTTGTAATAGTAAAAATAAGAATAATACAAATATTTATGTTATTTTGAATAGAGCACTAGGCTAAATCACTGCTAAATTTGGGAGCACACTTACCATAGTGCTATTGGAGTAGAAATTGTTTAGAGAAAACACTAAAAAAACCCCACACAAACACATTTTTAAGGACAAGCTGCATTCACTCTATGGACAACTTCTTCAGGTCAAGAGAAAACAATAATAGTAAAAAGTCAAAACTTGCAAATTTTCTGGATAACAGGGGGATTCGATATTTTGGATGTCGAAGATATTTACCATAGTTTGATGCATATACCTATTTTCTTTATTTAATCTTTCATACTAAATTATTAACTATAATCATTCACTTTATATTTTTATTGTTTTTCTTATCCTATTGTATCTGTGTCTCCAATCATTCTTCACCAATATCCGTTTCCTCTTGTTGTGGTTGCCTCGTTTAAGAAATCCCTTTGCTAGTTTCTAGGAGTATACGAAGTCCACTTTTTCAATTTACAGCAATGTCAACTAGAATAATATCAAATATTCTTGAATCCAAATCAAACTTTCAATATTTAAAAGAATGTTTAATGTTGGGGGGAAAAAATACAGGGTGGCCCATAAGTAGTAAACCATACTTTGATATCTTTAATATCGGTTTTCCATTATGTGATCAATGTGCATGCCATCAGCATCAATACAAGCCTGTAATCGCAAAGGCACATTTTTCCACGATTTTGCACACAGTTCATGAGAAACAGCAGCATATTCCTCAGTAATCGAATCCTTCAGGTCCTGTAGGGTGTTGATGTGGGAATAAATGTTATCCCTTAAATACCCCCACAGGAAAAAGTCTTGTGGGGTGAGGTCAGGAGAGCGGGCCAGCTATTCAATTGGCCCGCGACGTCCGATCCAACGTCCGAGGAATGCCTGGTCCAACCAATTTCTTACTGTTCTGGCATAATGAGGGGGAGCTCCATCCTTCTGCCACCACAACTGATCAAAGTGGTCTCTCTTTTGGAGTAAAGGGTAAACAGTGTACCTAATGAGCTTCAGGTAATTCTCACCATTTACACCATCTTCAAAGAAGAAAGGGCCAATGACACATTGGTTTGTAACACCTCCCCAGACCATGACACCGGGACTTTTATCATCGTACTAAACTACCACACTTGGATTCGACTCACGCCAGTAAACACAATTATGTCTGTGTCTGGTGAAATTTGGCTTCATCAGTCCACACAACACACTGTTCCAACTGTGGATCCTCTTCTAACTTAGTGAGCAACTCTTCAGCAAACTGCAGGCGGCGATTAGGATCATCTTCATTCAACCTGTCGATGAGTATCGGATGATATGGTTTCAATTTCATATCCGGTCCATACGCAAGACACATATGGCGATGAACTTCCTGCACGTTGTCGGTTGCGAAGTACAGGCATATGCACTGAATTCGTTGTTCTAGAGGAATCCTACTAGTCGCCATTTTAAAAGTTTAACCTGTAAAAAAAACCACTTTAGAACATTCTTAAATAAGCCATCTATTTTCTTTTCATGCTGACTCTGCTGGAAGTTACAGCGCGTAAAAGTATGGTGTACTACTTATGGGCCATCCTGTATTATACACTGCATAAATATTGAAGGCATTAAATATAATTTACAAAATGATATTTTGAAAACATAATTAACCCAACATATTTCATCCTAAAATTATAAATTAAGTTACCACTACAAAATGTAATTTAATTATTTTAGATTTATGTCATGTGAACATTAATTTGTGGTGTAAATAACAGCACAAATAACAGATATTTGACATGAATGTGTATTTTAACTTGACATATTTTTTTGATGAAGTTTTGTAAATGTCGAATCTATAATTAGAATTTAAAATTGAAGTCAAATCTGACAAATATTTGGAGCAAAGTCGAAGTTTTTGGAAGCTTCGCATACTTCTTTTTGTTTCACACTTCATCCTGTAGAATTCTCCTAGAGTGAAACCCATGTCAAAGAGTTGGGGGGTAATGACCTATTTTCTTTAAAAGGCAGGTATTACCTTGTCCAATGATAGCAATTTAAATTGTAAACTATACTCTTATTTATTGAAAAAAGCCATTGATTCTTTTGCGCTATTTAAAAAAATAACAATCACTAATTATTATTTTTTCCTTATATTTCCTAATGTGTTTGTAACCATGTAGGTTTAACCTTTTTGTATTTGTATTTTAGGTTTTGGAAATTAAGTTTACAAATTATAGCTCGCTACTGCACATGGATTGAGGAAGCTTGGGAAGAGGTAGGTTAAAATTATGACAACTTGTCAATTATTTTAACAGAAATTTGCCTACTAATTTAATATATTCAGCTATTTATTTAAATATATTTTTTTACTCTGGTGAAATTAAAATTAGTGAAATACATCTGTATAAATATACAATAACAAGCAATGGGAGACTGGCAGATTCCAAGCAACCCAAACTACAAATATGACAGCCCTTTAGAGGGACGCTTCGGTAAGCGAGAAATTTCTCTGCAGACGTTCAGCTCTAACACAATATTTAATCTTACCCCATGGATTGAGTTTTATTAAGAGAAAACAAACGTGTGAAAATGTTTCATTATCTCATTTTCATTAACCGTTTAAGCATATTTGCAGAGCAATAAGACTAGGTTTGATGAAAAAGAGCTCTAGATTTAACTTTTCTTTAACAAATAAAGTAAATTTTTTAAAGTTTTACAACAGAAAACTGTAATATATTTGAGAACTAGCAGCAGGTTTTTATCTTTACCTTGAGATAAGTTTTGTAGTTTTTTCCCCCCTCTTTCTTAAGGTTTGTTTATTTGTATCACTGTCTCTTACTACCTGTTCAGGCTATATGCATATATGATAATTACTCTAATTAGGGAAAATCACCCTCACTAGACCCGACTGGGATTTGAACCTTGATCTCCCCGTCATTGGCAGGCCAGTCCAACACAGGAGTGCCACCTTAGACCATTTGGCTACTGAAAGAAGCGAATCTCTTTTTCTTATTGACATGACAAAGGGTGGTTGTAGGTGAAGGCTGAATGGGAGTATAAGCTTAGAAAAATAGGTATATAGTTGGAGAAAACAACACAGACCATTGTATTTAAAGCTGTGTGGTGTGGCATGACATCATCAATACTTACTCGCTGGCTGAAGCGGCCACCTTAACATGCATCCATAAATGTCACTGAAGCTATGTTTCAGTCAAAGCTGAAGTGGTGAGTTGAATTACTTATATTTTCAATATTAGTAAATTTATCCCAAGGTCATTTCAGCTACATTATCAATGAATACTTCGTTATTCAGTCCACTCAAAACATCAGTCGGTATTCACTAATTAACGCCATTGTATATTTTCACAAATGATTTTGGCATTATCAAACTTACTCACTAGAACTTTTTTTATTAAAATTCAATAAAAACGATTATTTAGAATTGAATGGATAGATTTATTTTACCTTAAAGTAGTTGTGTGAGCTCAAATCAAACCGGCCCATCGGGTCATCTCCTAGTATCCCGGCACCCTTACTGACAAGAACAAACAAACTCAACTCTGTGATATTTTCTTTAATAGTGTGGACAATAGTACTTTTGTGGTATAGTGATTTCATATGCACAGATAGTTTGGTGCTAGTGTACAGTCCAATTTTCATAAGAAGTGCCTTTTAAAAAAAAAAATTTGCGGCCAAAATTGGTAACATTGCTAACATTTTACAATTTTAGTGTTATTGTTATAATCCATAAAAATTGACAATTGCAGATCAATTGACTTGACATATAAATACATGAAAGTAAACCTAGTAACTTTTCTAGTTGTCAAATAAGGTTTGTCATATGAGAATTGAACTGTACTCAGGATTTGATCATTAACTCAGTGGTTTATTCATCCTCTTTTCAGTCCAGTGGTGATATTTTCTTTTAAAAACAACCACTTCTTATTCTCTTGTATTATTATATTTTTAAATTTGACACACTAAACAATACTAAGTTTAAAAATATGTTTATTCACTCTCCGAACCTCTCTCTAGAAATGGCCTTCTGAATCGAGTCCATCTACCAATGGCACGAATCTACCTCCGTCTGAAGGAACCCAATCGAATCGTCTCCTGTTCCTTGTCTACTTGCACGCAGATATAGAGAGCTTTGCGGATAAATTGAAACATTTCCCAGCGATGACATCCACGAGACTGGACGGTGTGTCTCCACAAACCTGCGAAAAACTTTACCGTAAGAAATTCAAAATAGATGGTAAATTTATGTCACGAACACTCAAAAATGGTCTAGAGTCAATTATTAATTTATCAAAAGGGGAATTTTGTGTTTTAGAGAAAGTGCAGGAAAAAGTGATGGGATAAAAAACATGAATAAACGTAAATAATAGTAACATAACTTATTTAAATAATAGCTAACCTGCTTCATTATACGAATGGTTTAAGGGCTAGTTTTAACTGGCTTGCTGATTACAGAGATATCAGTATTCGAACCTCCGTTGGGTCAACTGAGGGTGGTTTTTCCTAAATGGTTTCCCGCTATTCTTCCACACAAATGCAGGTAGATTACCTCTAAAATGCTTCTTACCCCATTACTACCCCCCATTAGAGTAATTATAAAATATGCGAATAACCTAAACAAGTAATAAAAAATGGTGATAAAAAAAATTAAGCTCATTTTATGCATGATTAAATACAATCTTGACATACTTTTCTTGCTTGTAAAGACAGCATAGAGGAGTCCAAACAACAACTATTATCACGTTTGCCAATCGTCACGCAATTCATCCTGGGCGAAGTGAGCAGCCAAAGTCTGTCGCAACTGCGTCAAGTCAACGATATCCCTCGTTTGTTTCGGCGCACAAATCGAGACATTCCCACAAAGCCTTGTCTGTACGTGGCTGCCGTTCTGGCGCCGCCTCTCTCCTTCCACAAGGCGTATCGCGAGATAGTTGGTGCGGCCCAGCTCCAACGATGGCTCACACTCATTTTCTCAGCCATCACACAACAGTGAGTTAACACAGGGTTTTTACAGACATAAGAAACATAAATTTAAGGACTTTTTAAGGATTAAAACTGTTATTTCTCATACTGCCAAAAGCTAAACAAGTCAATAAAAAAAATGATAAACCATGCCAAATTTTAAATAGATGGAAAATAATAACATTTCTCAAAATTTAATGAACAGATAGGACTATCAAAATAGTAATCTAACTTAATTGTCACTTACTTTACTCTCCTTGGTTTATTGGTTAGTGCAGTCATTCTATATTCAGTAAATAATGAAGTATGGCTAGAACATAAATTTAAGTGCTAAGGTAGATGGGAGATGAACTAAAGCTATCAGCGGCCATTTTAGTGCAAAACTGTAATTAAAAGTACTTAAAGTGTTAAAAGGTTGTCAAAACTCTTAAAAGAATTATTACAAATGACGGTTTTAAAGCAACTTATTTAAAAAAATGGTGAATACACATGAATTAAGATTTTTAAATATAGGAAATTAAAAAAAAACCATTGTATTTCATCGATAGTAGTGCTAATGCGTTTGTAAGAGAATTTAATACTGTATCCCCTTGCCCCTATAGAGATCCCATCCTATGGGTGCAACTATCTCTGAGCTGATGATGCGATAACAAATAAAACAAAAGAAGTGGAAAGAGTAGCAGAGAGTAAAGTAAATAGTAGAAAACAGCTAACGCTTGATCAAAGAGGATGAGCTAGATATTTCATGCCCCAGTGCATCCTAAATCACGGTCTTTACAGTCATCCTTCACAACCATTTCAAAAATAAATATTGAAACCTGGAAATTCTAGGACTTTTCAAGGCCCAGAGCAATGTAAGGACTTTCCAGACCTTGAAATGAGACACATTAAATTCCAATCTTTCAAGGACTGTACGAACCCCGGTTACAGTTCACTTTTCATTGGAAGGACCTTATCAGGCAGCTAGAAAAGTTACTAGACCCACTTTCACGTATTCATACACCAGCTCATGTTATTTGAAGCTGTTTGTTTTGAGATAAGTGTGTGCAAACAGACATTTTTCACATTGAGTTGAGCTCAAAAGAAGACATCAAGTTTTTTCAAGTTCAAGTACTAGGAATATTACATTTTATTTCTTTTTATAAATCTACACATAAACCATACATACAAACCTAGTTTTGTTTATAATAAACGAAATATTTTTTAGTGAAAAAATTTTTTGATTACACAAATTTGTATTTTTAAAATTAATTTAACATAGTTGTACAAGTTAAATATTTTTAAATCTGACAAAAGTAAATATTGAGGGATTCTATTTGCTAAGAACTAGTATCTTATAGTTGAATTGAATTGATTAAACTCTGAATTTTTACACCAAAATTGAGAATTCCAAGTACTAAAAGTTTTAGAGTTTTGTAAAAAATCTCCGAGTCTAGTTCAAACAACTATTAAAACATTACTTAAACTTGAATTTTCGAGTATTTGTAAACATTTAATCAGCAATACCTATAAATTTATGCTAATAATATAGTAAAATGTTTGTATTTTCTAAAAGACCCTTCCTATGAAAATTTGACTTGATTGTATCCTGGATATTTAGCATGCATGGGTTGGTATAACATCTGACCAAACTATACTATAAACTAATTGAAAACCCTATCCTGTAATCAAACATGAACCCCAAAAACCTTTAGACAAGGAAATATTGTCCATAAGACAAGTACCTTAGCATTCTTAGTCATAAGACAAAATTATTTAGGGCCGTCTGGATATATAATCGAGAGTCACACGTCAGCCAATCTCTCGTTCAACCTGAACTACTACTTTCTCTACAAAAACATCTCCTTAGAACATGGCGCCCAACGTGGGACGCCACTTTATAAGTATGTATGTTTCGAGGTTGTTCTGCTTTGGAAGTCCCACGTTGTCGAAGCCACTTATAATGATATTCTTTTGGGGGGTTGTTGTTATTGTTGTCGAGTTCCCACTAGTATGGATCTTCTTTGGGATCCTGGTGTAATGATGATAGGGGTCAGGTTTTAATATCTCTTATATGTGAATGCAGCTATTTTGAAGAAACTTATCTCTATTTAATTATAAAAGCAATGAACCCAAAATTATTATTTTTTATTTAAGACAGCTTAAACTTGATAGCTTAGCGCTTTGCGGACATTTTTATTGGTAAGTTTTAAGATCGAATGAAATTTAGAGAGATCACTGTTTCGCGGATCATTTCTACAGTAAGGTTGCAAGTTGAGTAAGTAAGGGAGCCTTCTTTTTTGGAATGTAGCTCGAAAGAAATTATTTTAGAATATTCTTTCTTTCGGTTGCACCATGTTTGCATCATGTTTCCATCAGGTTCCAGAAGGGAGGGAGAGTGAAAGAAAGTGGTCTTGAAGTTATGTTTCACAAGTATTCACAAGAGGGGTGGGGTAATATTGAACAATAGAAAATATAAGCTGATGACAAAGAATCGTCGTAAACAACAAAGCTTCATCTACCTCTTATCAGTGACCACCAAATGTTAACTTTTTTATTTATTTTTCTAAAACACATTTATACATTCAGTTAAGAGTTAAATTAATGAACTGGGGTCTTGTTAAGTTTTTCCAATAACTATGTTGGGTTGATTCACCAATAAGCAGTATTAGAGCTTTAAAACAAATTCAAAATAAAAATTTTGGAAACAAAAACAACACAAATACATTTATTTATTTTCGTATATCGATATTTTCTTGAATCCTCGAGTCTAGAATATCATTAAGGACTCAAGGGTTTGAGGATTCGAGGGTCCCATCCCAACTATCTATCTTTCCAGGTTTTGCTACCCTAACACTTAAATTATATAAATGTACAGTACTTTTACACAGTTTATATGGAAGGAAACTTGATGGTTTTATTGTTTGGTTCAATCCAGATTCTTTAGTTCTGTTAACGATGTCCTGACCTCGGTCCAAAAGACTGAAGAAAGTTTACGTCGGCTGAAGAAGGTGAGGGATCGCCTGTCTGCGACCACTCCTAGCGAGGGGAAAGGATTGGGAGACGATGACAAGATCAGACAACAGTTGGTTTTAGATGTCCAGAGCTTCTGTGAGGGGGTAAATATGCTTATCCATCTCAAACTTTATGAGAAATTAGTTAAATTGGACAAAATTTGGAAAACCATAAACTAGCAATAGATCAAATCTACCATTTTATCAAAATCGAACCTCTCATTTTACCTACAAATTTTTTATCCTAATTTGAATCAAAGAAAACGTAACAAGTATAATAAGTTCTTTCACACATTGGTGTGATGGTTTTCTTTTTCGGTTTTGATTTGGTTCACATTAATTCTGTAGATTTGATAGAACACAAAGATTGTATCTTACTTACATCCATTACAGTTTCCAGCCTATGGCCAGGGTCAATTTTTTTATTTGAGTCATATATTTTCCACTACCGGCCTGTCGTAGCTTCATGTGCCTTATAATCATTCTAACTAGGACAGGCACTATATATATATATATATATATATATATATCCAGTCCCCAGCCATTAATTTATCAATGTGAAAGGGTAAATTCATATTTTCATCAATGATAAATTTTTCGGCCATGCCACGAATCAAAATCGGGACCCTTTGCTCAGTGGTCAGAAACGCTACCGATCGAGCTAAGGTGTTGGATACAAAGATTGTAACTAAATGGTCTAACTTTTTTTGTTATAATAGGAAGTGGCATTCAATTAAGTGGTAAATTAATTAATGTGTGTGCAAAGCTTAGAAAATATTGACTTTGCTTTGAATATTCATCAGCTTCGACTTGGATTTGAGAGTAAAATTTCACTTTTGACCATTGCAAAGCTTCGCCTAGTAATGATTTCAAGTTAAAAGTCCATATTAATAATTGCTATCTTTACAGCAATCATTTATAAATTCTACTCACAGCATAACACATAAATAATGTAGTTATTACATTGGTGTTGAATTCATACATCATTATTTTATTTGTTATTATAAAACCCGCCTCGGTGGTGTAGTTAGCTAACGCACTTGTTTCGTGTTGAGCTCAACTGTTGAGGATGGGGAGAGCGAGGTTCGAATCTCGGTCGGGTAAACTGGGGGTGGTTTTTCCTAAATGATTTTCCACTTTCCCTCCACACAAATGTGGGTTCACTTCCTCTAAATTCAACCTTCCCAATTACTAACCCATTAGCGTAATTAGTACTTAAGCATATAACCCGAACGGGTAGTAAAACATGGTGCTAAATATATATATTAAAAAAAAGTTACTATAAACTTTTAGTAATGACATTTATTTTCTCAAAATTAAGAATGCGAAAATGTTAAGGAGCAGGATAAAAAGCAGAATTCAAACCTGTAAAATGAAATTACTGAGAAGTACCTTAAGGAGTGACACACATGTTTAGGATGAGGGGTGAGAGGAATAGTTAAGGAGGAGCAATTGCAGGACAGGATAGAGAAGGCAGGATTAAGGTGGGGGGTCAGGGGGCCAAAAGGAAGACGGAAGGACAGGTGGCTGATGGGAGTTCAGATAAGTGTGGAGGAGAGGTGATGGAGAGAAAGGATACGTCGGAGAGGCTTATGTTCAAAACAGACCTAGCCAGTGGCTAAAAAAACACGTGATAATGATAACGGAAATCAACAATATTCCCTTTTTTTATCACCAAATAATAACATTCAATTCATTTGAAGAATTCATAAATATAATTGATTAAACGTTTGTTCACTAATTTAATAGCTAACATATAATATTAACCAATTAATGTTTTATTTCAGGTTGAAAGTGTAGATGTGAAGAAAAATGATGTGGACAAGTTATTAGAACTATTAAACTTGGTTGAAGCCGCCCGAAGTAAAAGTGACCTTCCAAAGCTATAATGTTAAGTGCTTTATTTACTTTCGATTACCAATAAAAGAAATTGTAAACAGTGAAGCATTTTTTAAAACCATTTTAAAGTTAATGTATTATTTGTAAATCATGTTCCCATCCAAACCGTATTGTCTATTTTTAGTAGGATTAAGTACAAAAGTACAATCAAATTTAGTGTACATAATGTGATAAAAGTTTTTAAAACATGGTTACACTAATTGAATTGCCATGTAGGGAACTCAAAAGTAAAAAACTTTTGAAAGTCTTGCTAACATATTTACCCCAATACATTATGAGTTTATGTTTTACCTTATTTAAGAGTTTTAAAAATGAATGGTTCTCCTATTTTAAGCACAGCACAGTAAGTCTCCTTGACTTATGCATTTAATTTGTTTGAAGTGGTTCCATATAAGTTTAAAAATAGTTTAGGTAGAATGTTGCTTAAATACTCTCTACTTGCCATATCTTGGTTTCAAAGGATAATTAAAATGAAACAACCTTTTCCATTGGCTGCTTAGTGTAACACACTACTCTTGCAGTAGACTAGACTGGCGGTGACGAGGAGATCAAGGTTTGAATCTCTGGAGGGTGTACTGAGGGTGGTTTTTCCAAAACGGTGTTCCACTCTCCATCCATACGAATGTGTGTACACTTCCTATAAATATAACTTTCTTAATCCTTAAAAACATTAGCGAATAACCCGAACGGGTAGTAAGACGCAGTGCTAAAAAAATTAAACAAGTGTGCTTGTGAAAAGAAAAACTATTTAGTATCCTATTGAGTACATAAATATAAAAATTAATGGCATTGTAAGAAAACTACCATGTTAGCGTGAATAAAGTACGTCCTCACACATAATATGAGCCTAAAAGTTTGAAGGTGCTCTTTAAGTAAAATAAAAGGTCTTGACTATACCTCAAAGTAAAAAATTAACAAATTTGGCACAATTTTACTAGGTCCTTTGTTTTTTTTATGTGCAGGCACTCGTACATTTGTCTTGGTTTATTTCTCAAAAGTCGTAAAATATCCCCGAAAACACCAACATTGTTAGCAGCTTGCATATTATTGGCGTTTTGCACCCAGTGTATTGTTCATAATTTAAAATTAATATTGTAGCTTCTTCTCATTTTCCTGTTCACTTAAAACGCTGGGGAAGTCTTCTTTTCAACACGATCACTCATTTGTGGATCTGCGATGGGCGTTTTTTTAAAATTATTATTAGCACCACATGTTACTACCCGTTCGGGTTGTACGCACTTATGCTAATATGTATTAGTAGGGTGATTGTGAGATGAAATGGAGGACCTACAGTTTAACGTGGGATCCGAACCACAGTGGAGGCCTGGCATTCCACACATTCACAAGTTGTGATTAAGACACGTTTTGTCAGAGGTGAAGGAAGGGTTTGGCAATCAGATAAATCTGTGTCGGGACCAAGGATTGAAGCCCGGACTCTCAGCACAGAAGTCTGACACCTTACCCCTTGACCACCAGGTCACCAGGTTTTTAATATCAGAAACAGAGCACAGATTCTACCACCAACTAACACTGACACAATGAACTACCAGTTCAGTGACACCGAATGGTGGAAATACACTCACACTTCATTTTGACCTTCAGCTTATTATTAGATGCGTGCAATAATTCCTTTTGGTCGGTAAAGTTCCAGCATGCTACAAAATAGACCTATGTAAGAATTTTTTTTAGCAAGAAATGTTAGGCTGTGCACATAATACATGTACAGTTTTTGGAAGAACATTTTTAGGAGAAAAAAAAATGGCAATATATATAGACCAATATGGTATTGCATACAGTTGGTTATTACATGTTTCCAAAATGGCAATGACCATATCAGCTGTATGTCAGCTCACTAGGATCACAATACTATATTTAAAGGTCATGCTTGTTAGCTGATGTTGCTAGTCTTAAGTTGAATTACTGTGAACCTTCTACGTGATATGGCAGTCGCTGAATTTATTGGTAATAAATAGTACCCTTTTGTGTGTGGAAATTATTTATCTAATGAGAAACCCAAACCAATTCCTTCTATAACAGATTAAATTTAGGTGAACCATGTTAGGAAGAGAAAGGGTTTGGATTTTAAAATAAACAATATATCATCATCCACTGTTTCTAGCCTATGGCCGGGTCAGTTTAATAAATTGCCATCATTTTCCTCTTTATGTATTCTTCCTTGTTTATTTGCTTCCATTCTTTTCCTCTCACTCGCTGTTATCTGCTCCTCCCATCTCTTTTTTAACCTCCCTTGTGGTATTTTTCCTACATACTTAATTTCCACCATTTTCCTTGATATTCTTTTCCCGTTCATCATTATAAAACCATACCCTCTCACCCTTGCTTCCTCTTCTATCTCGTTTACACACTGTACTCCAACTCTTAACCAGATAATTTTATTTTTTACGGGTTTCTCTGTATGACAGTTATAATGCTCTTCAATAACACCATTCCCATGCCTTACACTTTCCTATCACTTACATTACATTATTCTACATTACTTCCAAACTTGTTTCAATCCATTACTAAGCCATTATTTATTTGTTTAACTTAAAAACTGTCAGATAGTGAGGGTAGTGGAAAGCGTGGTATCTTGCAACATAAAAAATTACCAGTCTAGATAGATCTATGTAATTTTGTGTCATCATATAAGGGGATGTCCTTAAATTAGATACAGGCTGTTCAAAATCCATCATAGAGAAGGTTTTTTTAATCAATGTTTACATTTAAAAAAAAATTGTCAGACAATAGATATAATGATTATATTATATCTGGAAAAAGTTAAAGAAAAGGTGAATAGAAACATACAAATGGGGAAGAACACAGTTCACACTTTACATTGCTGCTCCTGGACAAAGAGGTAATGGCTGTCTCTTGAAGAAAATCGACCGTTACCACCCAATCTCTCGAACTAGGATTTATTATATCGGAACTCATCAGGGAGGAGTGTGAAACGCGCAATGCAATTTACTAAAAGAGGAAACAAAAAAGTAACTAGGTATACTGTACTGAGGGAGGTTTTTCGTTAATGGTTTCCAATCTCCCTCCACAAGAATGCAGGTTAATTTACTACATATTATACCTTACTTGTTCCTACCACATTAGCGTAGAAATTAGGACTGGGTGAGAAAATAAAAATTTTAAGATTCATGTTAGTCAAAAGATTTCTGAGAGACTGGTATCTCAAAGTGGTGGAAATATAGTCATCATTTGGTGTGAGCGCAACCAATATATAAATGTTTTGTTAATCTGTATTCATCACAAGGGTTATTTGTAGGAAGATTAGGTCTCAAAGAAGTGCAACATTATTAGTGTGAAGAGAAGATAGAAACACCATAGATAGTATGGTGTAGAGGTTGTGACGATGTATTATAAACCTATTCATGTAGCTTCCTTGAGAACTACCCAGGTAAGTTTGCTGGGTAACCCTCATTTAACCACGAGCAAAAAGAAAAGATGTTGATTTTAAGAACTGAACCTGTGAATCCCTCAGTATATTCAACGATTACAAAAAAAATTTCTTCCCAATTTTAATTGGAATATTCTGTTTTAGCGCATTAATATTGTTTATTTGTGTTTTGAACCCAACATAATTATAGGTAAAACTAAATAACTAAACCACAAACCATTAATATGACACTCAATTGAATGTATGAGTGATAATATAACAAATAGGTGCCTACACCTTAACAAAAATTATTTTTTGTTGACTTCGATGGTCTTGGGGTAAAGTGCTCTTCTCAGGACCCGATGTTGGTGGGTTCAGGCCCAACCGAGGACGGCAGATTTTATTTGAGCTATAAAAACCCTTAGCACGGCTTCCTTTGGAGGGGAAATAGAGCCGTCGATCCCATGTTGATTGTGGCAACACTGCAAAGTACCTATGTCAAAATACCTTTCCAGGCAAAATTGGTAGGGCCTTTTGCGCTTTCTCATAAAAATTCTTATGTGCTGATATGTCAGATCAGAAAGTGCACATTAAGTACCTCAAATAAATAAAACTTTTTTTAAAAGATTTGAATTTGTAAGTAAAATGGAGATTCAGATTTATAAAAAATAGTGCATTCAAACCAAATAGAGTTGATAATTATTTGAAAAATTAGATTTTAAACGATATTTTTAGCAAATATATAAGAGATATGGTTTACTTTAATATTCATATTGTGTACAACTGTAAGAATCTTATTTAAAACTTATACCAGATTGAGTGTGTGTAAACTAACCCATTCTGCCTTACTGAATACATCACTTTAAAAATGTAAATTAATTTTTTATAAAAGCTAGAATCCATTACACAAGATGTGGAATGGAAATTAAATACTAATTAAATGAAGGCAATATAAATTTAAAAATTTCATACTTAACTTCAGTAATCGTGAAACTTTGTGTTTCTGTCATTAGCCGTGATAATATGGCCACTTGCACTGAGTATAGTAATGGAGCTTATTAATAAATCAAATCAGAATAATTAAGATTAGAGCAGTGTGTTTGTGAAGATCGGGGAAGTTTTTTTTATATATATAAACAGAACAGTGGGGGTATAGAATCATTATAGAGAAAAAGTTGTGGGTAATAAAACCTTAAGTGAATCCAAGAGAAATTAATAGTAAAGTAAATTTGTCAAGAAGAGCAAAAGCTCAGTTGCAAATAGAAGATTTAATTTCAAGTTTTAAAATTAAAATTGTCGAATCATTTTGAGAAGAAACATTTCATACATTAGCCAAGTTATAAGTAAGAAAGTTCTATTAGATAGGCCTATATTTTTTGCTCAAAATAATTTACCTGCCAATCAATTTAAACTATTCAATCAAATAAAACTTTTAAATTTTGTTTAAATGGAATGAAAAGGAAACATGTGTAAACTAAAAAGCTTGAGATGTAGACTAGTATTTTAATAAACAAACTTATGAGTTCCTTTGATTTGTGTCAACTAAGTTCAAGCCGCATTGGTGTCATGCAGAGTAGGCCTAAATGCCAAGCTTAGTTGGTTTGCTAGTGGCTGCATAAAGTGATTTTTCCTAAATGGTTTTCCTCCCTTTTCTCGATGCAAATAAGTAGGTCTGAAGTTTTATTTACTAATAACACCGATTTATACTGTAGTGGGCTAGTATTTAGTAAAAGAATAATTTTTTCACTTTTTTTTAATAACATTGATTACATACAGGTAAAGAAAATTCTCACACAAAACAATTAGAAACAAACATCTCTGAATATTTATTATATATCTTCCTCTGGTTCAAAAATTACCTTGAAATCTACAGGCCTATGATTTTTGCATAGGACATTACTTCAAGTTAACTAATTCTAGCTTTAAAAACCCCTGAAACTAATTTAGGAGATATCTTTATTTAACTAAAGCATTTGAGGATATTTACACCTCATCAAATACATTATCTCCCATCACAGTGCGTCGTTCGTCGTCATATTCATAATTCATACGACGATTCTTTGCCAAATCTGTCAGAGAGCGGTAAAAATAAGCTTGGTAATCTCCACGCGTGCCCATTTTATTATACACTTCTTTTTGTAGCTTTCTCAATTTCATTTTTTCCTCTTCTTCAAATGTAAGATGTAAAAATTTCTCATATTCCTGCTGGTGACTTGGGTAAATATAACGGGCGAAAAACCGCTGAATGGGATTCCTATAATACTCCCAATGTTTAGGTACATAGCCTTCAGGTATCTCGGTCAATGTGGCAGGGCCGATAAAAACATTGGAAAAAAACACAATTCCGCCGACAGGAATAAGCCCCACTAGGGCGTAGTAATGAAGATAGTCTTTGAATTTATGCCATTGCCATCTAGAAGGGGTTATAAAAAATGTCCGATGATCGCTCATCAAACGATGTGACTTAACTGTACTTTTCAGTTGATTAAACTTCAATAATTGTTTCAAAGAACTCCAACCAACCATATTTGAAACACTTTATCTATGTTCTTCAAGAAGTTTAGAAATATTTGACCTCTCTTTGACCCTTTAAAAATAAAATTGTACACAACACAGATCAAGTTAACACTGTGCTTGACGTAGAAAGAAGATATAAGTAAAGTATAACCTTTTTTCAATTATTTTTGCATATTGGCGACAGTCATGCAATGTACCAATGGCTGCATATAAGACTAAATTTCTTTACGGAGTAAATAGTACTATCATTCATAATCATTATTTCCGCAGGCACCACCAGGCTCGTCTATACTATTCAATTCAACGGATTAATCTCTATAATATAACTGGATGGACATACACATACATGGCCAATGTCGTGATGCTCAAGTTTATCGTCTGCTACACTGCTGGAGCGGGAGGGGGGCTCAGATTTGACGGTTTCTTTCAATGTTCTTATGCGAAAACATGTTTCTGATGAATAAAAGTGTTATTTTTGAAAATAGTGAAATATTATACCACACTTTCCTGAAGAAACATTTACATTAAAGGATATACAATTCAGTTTTACAGGTAATACTGTACAAATACGAATAAAATCTTTAACATATTTAAATATGTAATTATCATCAATATTGTTTACAGCCTGCCACGACTACACTTATATTTAAAGTTGGTTATTAACTTGTATATTGGTTTCAGAAACCATATTATTTTGAAAGTTTGATCAATATAATGAATAAGGTATCTTAAAACTTTGATTACATTTGTTTGAATGACAAACTTTGTATAGTTGCCATACATTCAAACTATCACTTAGGTTATAGGCTTGTGGAAAGTATTAATATAATACCATTTTCTTAAAAAAGTTGGCTCATATCTTTCAGAAACCATATTATGTTGAAAGTTCGATAACTATAATGAAACATTATTATTATTATTAGCACCGCGTCTTACTACCCGTTCGGGTTATACGCACATACGCTAATGTGTAATGGTAGGGTGATTGTGAGATGAAATGGAGGACCTACAGTTTAACGTGGAATCCGAACCATGGTGGAGGCCTGGCATTCCTCACATTCACAAGTTGTGTTAAATACACGCCTTGTCAGAGGTGAAGGAAGGGTTATAATGAAACACTTTAGCTAAAAACTGAATTACATTTGTTTGAATGATATACTTTGTGTAGAAGTCTTACTTTCAAACAATAATTTAGGTTATAGGCTTGATAGGATTACAGTATCTTCTAAGCCCTGATTTTAGCAATAATCTCAATCTGTAAGGCTTTATTTATACCAGAAGGTTTTCTTTTCTCTTACACAATATTATGCATATGACAGCTCGAAAATTTCAGCCACAAATGTCCATCCAGTTATATTATAGAGATCAATGATTAAACTACACCTTTATAAAAAAAATGCCAATATATCCTCATCTTTGACAGTTCAATATAATGCAAGAGTAATGCCTTATGCCAATGTTTTCCAAAGTGTGCTTCTCGGAGCACTTGGGCTCCTCGAGATCCCTTATGGTGCTCACCAAGAAATTATAATATTAATTGTTAAGGTTGGATTTTATTGATACACTTAAACTAAAACAAAATAGTGCAATAGGTTGAAGGCAGAAGCAGACATGAGAATCCAGCTGACTTCTATTAAGCCAAATATTAAATAGATTTACAAAAATGTTAAACAATGCCTTTCGTCTCCCTAAATAATTGTTTAGGATATGAGAGTATTTTAAAACGGTAATAGTTTGGAACAAGTTATATGTGATAGAATTAAATGAATAATTTAATTAATGCATATTATTAAACATGTTATTTTAAAGTTTATTATAGCAAGATGTTAATCTACGCTTACACATCCTTGGAAGTAAAACCGTATAACCCAGCTGAGAATAATGTATTATTTCCTGTGACGAGCGAGCATCCTGTTATTGATGGACCTGGATTGCTTGATGGAATGTCGAGAGCAGCGAGTTTAAAGTATTAACAACTAAAAACTTGTTAAGTTTTTGGTTGTCTAAATAGAAGGGTTGGAGTTTCGCCCAAATTGAAGAGAAGCATTGTTGTAAGATAGAGACATAGGGATTCCTCAAATATAACCATGGACGAGTAGACTTGATAGACAAACCACTTCACTATGGCTCCCACCAGGTGAAGTTGAACTCTAGTCTAGACATCTCGCCAGGTCCAATCTCCGTTTCGACCGTCGTCGTCAATGGACCGTGCTATCTATGTGAAAGCTAGTGTAGTAGATTAGAATGCTATATACAATAAATATATGCTATGTTGTGAACCTCATTCCATATTTAAACCCCACGCACCATCCAATACTCCAGGATTCCAACACCTTACCGCTTGAGGTCCATCAAGACACTGAGTTACTGTGGATTCACACGTTCGCTGTAAAAAAGAGCAGTGCTGATATTTGGTCTCGTGACAGCTCTAATCCAATCACAAGAATTCCGCGTGGCCAACGTAGCCAGCACTGCTCGAGTAAAGATAATTTCAACTTTTCCAGCGCTTCTACAGATAACCTGCCAAGAAGACCCGATAAGTGCATGCGTTAACTTTCAAACATGGCGTATATCAAAAGTGATGATTTAAAAACCACAGTTTGTTTGAAGCCATGAGTTTTATCGATGACAAAATCAAACCCAGACAGTAAGAAAAACATCTAGTTTTATTTTAATTACAGTAACTTGCACTGAATTGTAATATTTTCGTTTTTATGTTTGACGTTTCAATGGGTGAACAGAAATTCCAAACTTTCCGCGAGTGTGTAAACAGCTGCAACACTAAGAGGTGCGGACTTACTGTACTGTTTTCTAATTTCAGCGTACGTGTGAATTCACATTAATTATTTGTTTATTTGACAGTACTTTAGGTAATCTATTTTTTCTAGTAGCGCGCATAGTGGCAAATACAAAAAACTGGACTAGGAAAAGTTTGGGAAGCTTGTATTTATAAGGGCTATAACAATTTCTCGACACTGTACATTAACATTGCAATCCTGTTACGATTTTACTAATCCTTTATTACTACTTTAGTGTTCTTTCAATAGTAATTATAATATTGCATTAAAATGTTGATCAAAGTTAAAGTGAGTATGTTTCAATTACTTTTCAATAATTTGTCTTATTTATTGTATCTTGTTTGCTTTTCTAATTTTACTTATTTTTGTTTCATGTTTCCGGCTCAGACTTTGACTGGAAAGGAGGTAATGTGATTTTTTTGATTTTAATATTTAAATTATTCCAAGTTTATTTAGTTAATATTATGGGGGGCCCACATGACGTACCCGGTTCTTGAACATATTATTATTTACAGTGGAAATAATGGTTAATACATAATTATCTACGCTCACAAGGAGTGTTGAATGCTCACACAATATCTATATAGGCCTACTACTTTATATACCGGATACCGCTTCGGTGGCCGCATTGTATAGGGCGCTACTTGTGCAGTAGACTAGATTGCCGAAGACGGGGAGATTTGAGGTTCGAATATCGGTTGGCTGTACGAAGGGTGGTTTTTTTCCAAAATGGTTTTCCAGACTCCACGCAAATGTGAGTACACTGGCTCTAAATATACCCTTCCTAATCCCTAAAACCATCAGTGTAGTTATTACATAAGCGTATAGCCAGAATGGGTAGTAGTAGTAGTAAGATGTGAGTCAAAAAATATATAGGCTACTGTAATGCCGTGATCACGATCAACTTAGCGTTAACTTAACGTAACTTAACGTAACTTAACGTAACTTAACGTAACGTTAACTTAAAGTTAACTTAACGTATGTGTGATCACGATTCACGTAACTTAACGTAACAACTTGAGCCAAACATCTGCATTCTCGAGTATGATCTGTGATTTGTACTAGTTTTACAGTGATGATCTGTGAATGTTTATAGTTTTCAATCGATATAATAAATATCTATTACAATTTTTTTTGGATAAATTTAGCTTTCCTATTTTAGTGTAATTATTTTGTTTCAATGCCTGATCACTAGAACTTAGCTAAAGAGTAAACCTTAGTCATAATACCAACAAATGAGTTACTAAATATCCCTGATGACGTCACTCGCATAATGATTGGCTGGCTAGATCACGTGATATCCTTCAAGTAACGTAAAGTAAAGTAAAAGACCTCCCAGGACATCTCTTACGTTAAGTTAACTGCAAGTCAACGTTAAGTTAAGTGCATCGTGATCGCTTCCATTTAAACACACAAGGAGGTT
>CABFWO010000050.1:322975-380405 GCA_902155825.1 Timema genevievae | reverse complement strand
ACTACCGAGTCGCAGATGGCGGCGTTATCCGATGGCTCGTGATATTAATATAATCACATATTTGTAGCCGACGATTTCCGCTAAGTCCATCATAGACTCTGCCTTAAAATATGAGTGAAGAATGACCCAGGGCACGAGACGAATCCTGGATAGCTCAGTGGTTAGAGCATTGGCGTATTAAGCCAGAGGTCCCGGGTTCGATTCCCGTGTCCAGGTGTCATTTTTCAATTTTCAGAATATGATATCTAGGTGGAGTAATCCCCACTAATAAGCATAAATAATAGCTCTGGCTATTAATTCTTAACAGATTTGTGACGTTTTAGAAATAGCTGTTATTTTAAATTATATTTATTTCATAAGCTAACCTAACAAAATCAATTTCTATTTATTTTTTAATTATTTGATTATAAGAAAAATTACAAATGTAGGCCTAAATGTTGTAACATGGGCTACAATTCTAGCATAACATGAGTTACCAACATTAGGCCTACATTCTCATTTATTATATTGCTAAAAGCAAAATTGTATATATCTTATTTTAGGTTTACAGAGCCATCTATCTATCAGCTGCTGAAAAAATGAAGATGGCACAAACTTATGGACGAATGATATGAATATTATAAGGCATTACACAGAGTTATGCCAAAAAAGAGTCGTCTTTAAAAAACAAAAACAAAAATAAATTGAATAAACTACCTAAAAATGAAAAATAAAAGAAAAAATATGAGGAAGAGAAGAAAACAAAAGAACAGATGGCATAATATAGGCATTTGAAAATAGAATGTAATGTAAACTTTAAAATTCCTTCCACACCGCCATACCAAACTGCATAATATTTAGGAAAGGATACAGTTCGTGCTTGAAATGCATTAACCTTATCACCATGAAAAAGGCATATTGTTATGATGAATTTGTTTGAAGTCTATGGTAACTAAAATTCCAATACCATTGTGTTAAACACCAGTCCTAATACTCATGATTTTTTGAGCAAAGAGACCTTAGTAGAAATAAATACACCATAGATGACATCAGTCAACAAACACTGGCTTAAAGGATGTTACTACAGTATAGGAGGCAGATAGAATTAAGCAAAAAGCTCAGACAAGACATCTATATTCTTCAATAGTAGAAACACATAGGCCTACATTGTTTTGTTCAGAGAAGAGAAAAATTGTTGGGAAAAGAAAGTTTGCCCAGCTTCATCCCAAACATGTACTTATTAGTAGCAAAAAAATGCTTGCATGTTCAAATAACATTACAATGATATTTTAGCAATAAGCACTGTTCATAAATTACCATTAATTTTTTATTTAAAAAATCTAATTAATAATGATTTTAAACTTATTGGTAAAAATCCAGTTTTAACATGTTTTTAAGAGCATAAAATGCTTTAATGTGTGTATGCAAAACCGGCTCCAGACTATGCGTCCAGCGTTGGTTCCAATATTTGCCCCAAATGTTTGTCTGAATATGTTTGTCAAACTGCCCCATCCAGACTATGCGTTCAACATTGCAACCAGTGTTGGTTCAAATGTTTGTCAATTAATTCTGACCAGTCGTTAGGAATCTATCATGGAGGACGATACTGTGCGTGTTGCGGCTGCCATTATTGTGCTCTCTTGTGTGCATTTGTTGAAAAATAAAAAAGATGTCGTGGAAGGTGGTGGATGATATCTCTTAACCTGTCTCTAGAAGTGTGAACCTATACCTGGGAAGAACTACTAGTGCACTGTTGAAGAGTCGAGTGACGATGCAAACTGAGTGATGTGACCATTGTGTGCATAGTCTAGAAGTTCCACGGATATGATAACGGCTCATTCCAACGTTGGAAGGTCCCGTTGACGCAGAACAAAAATACCGACAACAGCCCAAATGTCCTCGAATGCCAACGTTGGAGGCTCGACACTTGGTGGATGCCACTTGTTTATCCTCCAGACTATGCGTCAAACTATCAAGCCTCCAGCTTTGGAAGGCATTTGACGCATAGTCTGGCTTAATATAAGTTTGCCTCATTTGTGTAACATGAGTTACCGTACTACTAGTTGTAATTTTTTTTTTCATAAAAAATCTAAGCTCGCTTATACAAATAATCAAATAAAGATAAGAGCAAACAAAAAATTGTATTCTTAATTTTCCCCTAAATATCTTATTGAGTTAATATTATTTTTGAAATGATTTCAAGGCTACTTCGGTCTCAAAAGTACCATATGAGTTACCAGAAAACTGCCCTAGTCAGAATACACGCATGACAACTTTGCATGATAATAACAGGTACAGAATGTTTATGGTTTCTTTTTTTAAAAAAAATTATTAACAAAAAAATATTACCTTGCAGTGTAAGACACAAAAAAGCGTTGCCCTTTAAAATATTTTGATTTGTTGATTAAATGATTAATTAAAATGTCTCTCAGAATACACGTGCGATGTACATAACCTTAAATGGAAATAACTGTTCTCAAAATTGTATTTTAATAGGCTTTTTTTTTTAAGAAGGCTAAGTTAAGCTTGTTTGATTTATTTTATAAACACAAAAGATTAGGCCTAGTTTTATTCTACCCCTTTATTCAAAACATTGTAGATCTTTTAATGAACTAACATTAATCATACTTGCTCTCACACAACTTAATTTAAACCTATTAAAAAAAACTCAACTAAATGAAAAGGAATTGCCAACTTATAAAACCTATATTAAAACAACTATTATATTTAACCATGATTAGATAAAAAGAATATTTCTTTAGTGAATTTTTAGTTATAAAAATCAAACAAGCTTAACCTAACCATCCAAAGAATTAATCAACCTTTATTTAATTAACCTTCAAAGTTTATTAAAATGTAATTAAAATATAACTATCGATGGATTAATAGATTTAGATAATAGTTATTCCCATGCAAAGTTGTCGTGTGTATTCTAATATACATTTTAATTATTTAACCAAAACAAATATTTTAATGGATGATGCTTTTTTAGGTCATAAATAACGCTGCAAGGTAAGATTATTATTATTTTTTTTTTTGCAAATAAATTCTCAAAAGGAACCGTAAATGTTCTCTTCCACCCATTGATTATCTCACTACTATTTTCTATTAAGTTTTTATATCCACTACACAACTATAAGCCTTTAAAATAGATAAAAATAGAAAGTAATTATTTGTTTCACTTGTTATATCAGTACATATAAGAAGCATCAGCCATTAAAATATTTTGATTTGGTGGATAAATAATTGACCGCCTCTGTGGTCTAGTGGTCAGAGTTTGTGGCTATTGATCCAGAGATCCTGGGTTCGATCCCCAGCACTTCCAAAATTAATCTGTGAAGCATCGGGTCAAACTCGGCCTCGGGAGGACAAAGGAGAAACTACTTGAATAAAAAAGTGGCAACTCTGGTTTAGAAAACTGACATTAATGGCTGAAGGGCTTGCTGACCACATGACACCCTCTATCCACAATTACTGACACTATCATCGCTAATGGTGGCGATCGTTTGGTCGGTATAACTCACAAGTTCACACAATGGAATTACATAATTTATGTAAATATCACTATTAAAATGCATAACCACTTTGCATGGAAATAACTAAGTTAGTCTTTAAATTTACTAATGCATCTAACATTTTATTTTAATTTAATTTCCTTAGACTTTGAAAGTTAGGCTTAGCTTGATTGATTTTTTCCCCCTATAAACACGCAAAAGGTTATTTTTATAAAATTATTATAATTCAATATAATATATGTTTGTGTGTTTTTGGGTTTTATAAGTTGACAAATTCTGTACTATTATATGAGTTTCCCCATTTTAGTGTCATGGTTGGTAACTAAATTTATTAACTTATATTTTATACTATTTTTTTTTACCATAGATTGAGATTGATATTGAGCCAACAGATAAGGTGGAGCGAATCAAGGAAAGAGTAGAAGAAAAAGAAGGAATTCCTCCACAGCAACAAAGACTTATATTCTCAGGGAAACAAATGTAAGCAAATTAATTTTATAGACCTCTTTAATGTGTATATTTTAACATAAATATATATTATGGAGAATGGATTATTAATTCACATATATGGTAAAACTACTCCTATAGTAACTAGGACACCATTGTTTCTAATCTTGACTTCCCGGTCCTAGGCACTCCATTCAGTTTTTCAATTCTTACACCCCTGTTGATGTGACCATCTGTGTGAGTTTTTACAGTCCAATTTTCATAGAAAGGGTCGTATTTGACAGCTAGAGAAGTTATTAGATCTACTTTCACATAGGTACTCTAATGTAATTTATGTTATCTGGGGCTGTGACTTTTGAAATTTTAAGAATAATAAAATAGTAAAAATGTTATGAATGTTGACCGCAAAAAAAAAAGTATATTAGTTGGGTTTTTTTTAAGTCGACCTTGTTAGTTTTGGGGTAAAGTGCTCGCCTTACGACCCAAAGTTTGGGGATTTAAACCCAACCAGGCCGACAAATTTTTCTTTAGCGATAAAAATGTATAGCACAACTTTCTTCAGAGGGGAAGTAAGCTATCAGTCTCATGTCGATTGTGGATTGTAAAAGAACACTGAAGGTATGTGAACATATCTTTCCTGGCAAAATTAATAGGCCTTTTTTCTCTAGTATCCTGATATAATCAGTCAGTTCAGAAAGTGCATGTTAAATCCCTCAAAGGATTTTTTAAAAGGCACGTCTATATGGGTTCTATTTGTTATCGCGTTATTTGTCTAAGAAATTGTTAGTGATATCGAGTTTGTCACTTCCATTAACTATGGCTAGGAATAGACAAGGAATAAGTCTTTTTTAAAAGAGATAGTAATACTGAATTATAGAAATGAAAATATACATCATCTAATAAAAATTACCCGCCTCGGTGGCGTAGTTGGCTAACGCGCTAGTCGTGTTGAGCTCGACCGCCGAGGACGGGGAGATCGAGGTTCGAATCTCGGTCGGGTGAACTGGGGGTGGTTTTTCCTAAATGGTTTTCCACTCTCCCTACACGCGAATGCGGGTTCACTTCCTCTTCATTCAACCTTCCCAATTCCTAATCCATTAGCGTAATTATTACTTAAGCGTATAACCCGAACGGGTAGTAAGACACGGTGCTAAATATTATTATTATTATTATTATTATTATTATTAATAAAAATTAACTTCAATTCAGTACAGTATAATTATTGTGGCTTAATTTTTATTTTTTTAAAATAGATTAAACTACCTACTATCATAGTTTCTATAAAAGCAGCCTCGTATTACTACACCACATAGTAAAGCAAAGTAGGAGGTTTGGGGTGGAGTTTTAAATTCCCTGATTTCACTTAGCCCTGAGTTTATCAGATTCATAATTAGTTTCTAATAGCAGGTTTAAATTTTAAGGTTTAAGTGTTGTATTAAACTAAAGTTGGGAATAGGCCTCCATAAATATATTCTGAAAAGCTAGCCCAGGACTGTGGAGTCGCTAAGCCTCTGATGCCTCAATTTTTCTACTGCCGGACTCAAGACTCCTTCAGAAACGCCTAAAACATATTAATTAGTAAAAACAAAAATTTCTGCAGTTAAATGCTCAAATACAAATTACCTTATTAGAAGCTTCTTTAGTTAGCATTGTTAATTTATATTTGAATACCTTTGTCAGTAAAAAATTACAAATATTGTTTCTAAAAATAAAGTATCAAGTTACAATATTTTTTTAAATATATTGTTATAATACAGTGTGTTTGTATTTTGAAGCTGGAGGTCGTACATTCTTACCGACCTGACTCCGACTCCACCCATAATTGCTTAAGACTCCACAGCTATGAGTTAGCCTACTTTCTGTCTATTTATTTTAATTTATTTTATTTGAGGTAAACCTACCATATTTAACTTGCACTTTCTTAACTGACTGATAATATCAACACACAACTTAGAAACCAACTTAAACTTATCACAGACATATCACCCAAACTCTGGACCATTAATTCATCCCTGTGAAGCCGGAAAACCCACATTTCACTAATTATACATTTTTTAACCATGCACTGACTCAAACCCGGGACCCTAAATTCAACAGGTAATATAATTATGCTACCGACAAAATAATCATCGGTTGATTGAATTTTGAGGCTTTGGCCGACTTATTAACTAATTTTTGGACACAAAATGGTATCTGTATCTTTCTTAAATATAAAAGTTTGTTTCACTTATTATTATTTTCTTAGAATTGAAAAGTCGCATATTACATGAACATATTAGGATCATATACAACGTGGTCAAACATTTTTGAAGTTGGTACAAAATCACTTACCAATTGAAAGCCTAATTAAACTGTGATTAATAGGTATTTTGAATAAATACATTTTTGAAAAAATTTGGAGCCCTGTTTAGGAGCACTCATATTCTCATTCCCATGTTAAAAAATTAATCAAATAGGTAGATTTAAAAATTTCACCAAAGTTATACAAAATAAATTCATATAGCTGTGTTTAAAACATATTCATCATTCTCTATCCTCATTCGCCCTTCCACCCTGAAACCCCTTTCATCCCTCTCACCAATCCATATGAATCCTTCATCTTATGCATCCTTTTTTCATTTGAAAATGAAAAAAAGTCTTGCGTATAAACCATGGTGCGCTTGTTAACATTAGTAATTATTGTTGGGTCAAATTCAAATGTTTTATTTTGCCTTTTAATCTTGAATTTCAAATTTTAATCCAAACCCTGAGGGGAAAAAATGATGAACATAGAGAAAAAATAATTATGGGACTAAAAAATAATATTTAAATGTTTAATTCTTTTTTGTTATAAAGCATTCATTATAATAGATATACCTTCATTTAAGTGTTAATCTAGGTAGCCACAGAGAAAGAAAGCCAGGGAATTAAAAAACTATAAAAAAAATCTGTGAAAAGTCTGGGAATTTTAACCATGAAACAAGGGAAATCAGGCAATTATCTACTTTAAATCAAAACAAGAGAAAAGTCATTATTTTTTTGTTAACTCCTTTTTATTATTGTAAATGGAAATTGAGGTCAAGGCCGCATGATCTAAGGGGCTACTCTAAGTAGACTAGACTACTGATGACAGGATGATCAAGGTTTGAGTCTCGGGTGTACTGAAGGTGGTTTTCCCAAAATGGTTTTCCACTCCTTCCCTGCAAATACGAGTACACTTCCTCTAAATATAGCTATCTTAATCTGTAAAACCATTAGCGTAATTAGTAAATAAGCGTATAACCTAAACGGGTATTAAGACGTGGTGCTAGAAAAAGGAGATCAAGTAAACTAATAAACCTAGGGCACATTGTGTTGCTTTTGAATATTTTCCTCACCTTAAACCCGCACAGTGAAACGCTACCAGCTCTTTAGTTTTTGAGTGTTTTGTATAGATGGAGAAAGATAATTTGAAGGAAAAGAACACACATTTTTGCAGAAGGAGTGTGGTAAACCACTAAGGATAAAACTCTTCATTACACTAGTTTTCGATATGAACCTTGATCTCTCCATCACCAGGAAACCAGAGATGAGACTGACACCTTTGTCATCGTACTTGTCAGTACGGGTCACAGATAAAAGATATTAGCTAAACCATGTTGGCCATTAAGGTCCATCTATACTTAGTAGTTTAAAGTAAATAAAGAGGTAAACCATGATCAGGGGAGAAGAAAAAAATTGTCTGGAAAACTTGGGAAAGTCAGGGAAATTGAAAGGTGAATTTACGTGGCCACCTTGGTTATGTTCTGGGGTCTGGTTGTTAAGTTTGTCTTGTGATTTTGTTGGGGCTAAACCACTAACAAACAGTGTACAGGTAATAGCTATAAAACAAATTCTAATTCATTATTTGAAAATAAAGAAATTATCTTTTATTTCAAATCCTGTATCTCCTGAAAGGGTTCATATCTTCCATCCTAATTAATAAATTGTCTTATTTTTTGTTAGGAATGACGAGAAAACTGCTCAGGACTACAAAGTCCAAGGTGGCTCAGTTTTACATTTAGTGCTGGCTTTAAGAGGAGGACTATGAGTGAATTCAACAAACATATTAACTCAATTGACGGTGAAGAGAATTTGAATACAACATGGCTCCTCGTAGCTTTGTTGTTAAAAGAAAATCTGGCTGTCGGCCAGTAATGTGATAATAAAGAAACATTATCTGGAAACATGATTTAAATGTGTTTAAACCTACACTTTACTTTTTTATTTCGTTTACAGCATATGAAATTTGATTCCAAGTTATTTTACTTGTTTTATATACAACATGTTTAACTTTTTGTGGTGCACAACAATTTAAATTGTACTCCTTATTAAAAAACACTTTCTGTATAAAAAATCCCATTGAAATAGTAAATGTAGAGTTCTTTTAATTATTAATAAAAACTACTGTTATTATATTATAATTTATATTAAAAATATAAAATTTGTCTTTTCGTTCTCCCAAGAAATTAAATCACGTTCAGTTTTTAAATACAAACATCAGTTGCATGTAGTCTAATTCCTTGTGTACACTCATCTACAGTCCAATTCTTATAGGAATAGCCTTATCTGACAGCTACTTTAATTTATTCATACTTCAAGTCATGTGATCTATAGTTGTTACTTTTTATAGATATCTATATTAATAAAATTAAGAGTTTGTATATCTATCTCCCACTCAAAGGTCTGAAATATAAAAATTAGTAGCCCCTGTACACGAACATGTGCACCTCAAAGTTGAAATTTTAAAATTTAGATTTGAATTTTTTAAATTAATTAAAAACTATGCCGGAAGAAATTGAATGAAGAGATTTTTTATTTATTTCTGTTCGAAGCAAAGAAAAAGCCTTACCTTGAGCAATGCTGGGTTGCTAGTTATCTTTAAAATAATAATACAAAATAGCAAAATATTATCAATTATGGCTGTAAGAAATAAGCGTCCATTTTATAAAAAGCCCTTCCTATGAAAATTAAACTTAAGGTTGGATTGTATAATGTGTTGATACCTCCTACTAAATTAAATAATATTGCCATGTTATATAAAAAGCTTTTAAAGTGGCATCATTTAAAACTAAGTCAAAATGTAGATTAACATTTGAACCATATTAAAGAAATGATGAACTGTTTTTTTTTTAAATGAAGGCATATAGGGTGTGTTTGTTACCATTCATAATATTTCTTCTCCTTATGAGCCATTTCAAATAAAACTAGCTAATTTTAAAAAATCAACTTTTTTGCCATGTGCTTCGATACACATTTTTGTAGAATAAGCCAACATTAATGTGAATTTTCTGAATTGACTGATTATATTAGCACATAACATATAAACTATTCTAATTCCAGAACAGACACAATGCCCAGATCCTCGGCTGTCGATTCATCACTTAAAGAGGAAGCCCTAATTTTTTACCAATAATACATTTTTCGATCATACCTGGAATTGAATCCAGGAACTTTAACTTATAGGCACCGACTAAGCTGGGATGTCAAACTGTCAAATTATAACAACAATAGAGTAGACATTTCTTTAAAATAATTAAAAATGTAATATCGGCCTTTATTTTCAACCATATTTTACAATTTTGAACGCAAAGAGAATTGGAAAATGCAGTGAACGCGAGAAAAGGTTAGTGTATTTGTAATTTTTATAGCAAAACATTTTTTGGTCAAAATCAATAAAATATTGCTTCTATATGAACATAAGAGTTTAATTTTATTCACATGGTGACCTCAACAGTGGTTGGATGTGGGTCCTGGAATTTAATGACTTTTTTCTATTCGTTTAAAATGTTTGTTATCTAATGCCACTAAGCTCATGACATATTATATTCAACAATTTACTGTTGGTATCACCACGGGAAGAAAATTAAACTCTTATGTGTATACTGGAGTAATATTTTTAGGTTTTGACAAAAAAATGGTTTTGCTATAAAAATTGCAAAAACACTGGCCTTTTCTTGCTTTCCTGCCTGCATCCCAACCTTAATAACAAGCAAGTATGGCTACTAAAAAACCTTTTCAAACATCAACAGAAGATATTTTACTTTCTGCTGTGTATACTGACATTTTTAATTGGTTAGAAATTCTCACATTCGCGTTGGCTTGTACGTGTCAAGTCTAAGAGTGGTCTTTACTCGAGTTAATGCAGTGTGTGAAGTTAGAGTTAAATCAACTTTACAAATAGTATACTATTCATTAGGTTTTGCTTGTAGATGATATCTTTGAAAATAATGTGTTTTAACTTTTATACACATTATAAGCCATGCGCTATTAGTAGAGGTCCGACATCTTAGCTCAATCGGTATCATGTCTGTCTACTGAGCTAAGGGTCCTGGGTTTGATTCCCGGCATGGCCGAAAAGTTTATCATTGGTGAAATGTGGATCTACCTTTTCACAGCAACAAATTAACAGCTGGGGACTGGGTGTTTTGCTTGTCCTGGTTTTAAGATAGATTATAAAGCATATGAAGCTACGACAGGCTTGGTAAACCGGTAGTGGAGAAATATACGGCTTAAATAAAAACTGACCCAGGCCACAGGCTGGAAACAATAATGGATGTAAAGTGTAAACTGTTAGTAAAGGTATGCAAAAGGCGAGGTTATTTGGGTAAAAATGGTGTTATTTTTCTAACAAAGTGATGGTACTTTATGCTTAAAGTGGTGGTATTATTTGTGTCGATGCATATTGAATTAGTAATCATAAAAAAAAATTAAGTTCTAGTCCAGAATGGGTATCTATTCTCTATTTCTCCATGCCAAGTAAGTTATAAAATAAACTATTCATACATTATTAACTATACTAGCTCTCCGATGAAAACATTTGGCACTTGAGCCAGATTAATTTCCTTAGGGTTCTTTTTTTTTTTTTTTTTTTTTTTTTTTTGTGGTGATCAGAACATTGTTGTACAGTACTGTGGGTCTCAAGAAATTTTTCAGAGTCATCCTTTGCACATGGTGACCCAATTGTCTCCTCACATTTCCTAGCTGGATTTGACAAAGCAACTTCCTGCAGTGCTTTTATATTTTCCACTACAGTGTCCTCCATTTGCTTTTCAACACATTGTTTCAGTTTGCAGTAGTCATTAAATTAATTCCATATCAAGTATTCCAATAATTTAACGCTTTTGATTCCATGATGATCTTCGACTTGTAGCCATACATATGGGTAGGAGTCAATATAAGCTTGAGGTTATGAGCCAAAGGCTACATGATTTATTTTGAGTCAAGCTTGTAGCTGCAAAAATGTAACCTTCGGCTTGTAGCCTATGAGTCTGAGTGGATATGCGCTTGAGGCTTCATGTTTTATTTTACGAGTAATTTCATCAATGATACTAAGATATACAAGTTCATATGTAATTTTTTTTATTTTGAAAATTAGGTTTTTAAGAAATTAAAGTTCAAATACTTTATGGTCTGACATCAAAATTGAAAAATGTACAAAATTAGTGATGCTACGTTTCACACGAAAGCTTATAAAATAAGCTACAAAACTTTTTTACTCAGCCTTCTATCTCATTTATAGCTTGAGTAGTAATTTATTTTGTAATTGTGTCTTACCAGAAAATTCAAAAGTGTTAAAATATTGGATCACTTGACATGATTGTAACGGCAGTAAAATTTGCACAAAAATTTGTGTTATCGCAAATGTAAACTCTGCATGTCGCTAACTATTAGTTATTATGCGTTGTACATGAACCTAAATATATTTCAAAAGTGTATGTGTTAATTATTGTCATTTTATTTTTATTAACATGAAAACATTTTAAGATCTTTAGGCTACCGGTACTGATAGAGACTAATATATGGATGTGTATGCCACACAAGTGAGGTGCCCGGCAAAAGAAAAGGACAAGTTTGAGGAAGATCTAGAAAGACATATGGGAAATGAGTGGCATGTAGTAATGGGTGATCTTAACGCAAAAGTAGGAAAAGAGAGAGGAGGGAGGTTTGAGGAGGTGTTTGGGAAAGAAGGATGGGGGGAGATAAAACAAGGAGGGTAGAAGGCTATTGGAGTATTGTTCAATAAATAGCATGGACAGTGGGTATAAGAAGGAAAGAGAAAGCCATAAGATCACTAGATGGGGAGCAAAGTTGGGTGATAGTATTACCTTGATGTTTACGGTCTACCTTTTTATTTCTTCATCTATTAGAACGTAGTCTAAGTGTCTCCGTAGATAGTGACCACAGGTGGCAGACATAAAGAAATGTGAATATAGGAGAAAGGTAGTAAAACAACGAAGAATAAAGGTGTGGAGGCTAAAAAATGGAAGAGGAAAAGAGGCTGTACCTAAGAATGGCAAGAAGCCTAATGCCCAATGATGAGTTGTAAAGTGTAGAGGTGAAATAGGAAAAATTTAAAAGCAGTTTACTGGGAGCGCAAAGCAGGTATATGATAAGAGGAAGTGAAAGGAGGTACCCTGGTAACGACAGGGTGAAGGAAGCATTGGAGGAGAAGAATAAAGCACTTTGATGGAGTATGAATAATAGGTATGAGGAAACAAAGGAAAAATATAGAGAAGAAGAAAGAGCGAAGCAAGTAGAGGAACCATGAAGGATTGGATGCAAAAATGGGCAGAAATGCTGGAGATGTGGAAGGAAGTAAGAAGCTGTTATATAACTTTTATAGGTGTCATATCAGGAGGAGAGAGAAAAGACTAGTAGCTAGAATGATGGATAAAGAAGGAAGAATGTTGAATACATGGTCATGAACAAAGTGGCAGGAAAACTCTGGTAGGGAAGAATGAAAGCCCTAATGTTTGCTGATGACTTCATGGTATGAGGGAGAAGGAAGAAGAACAGGAACAACTACAAGAATTGAATAAGGAAGTATTTAGCATGGCAAAGTGTGAAGTGATTGTATAATTACAATGAAGAGGATAAGGCCTACTAAAGCTATAAAGTTTGATGGAGTAGAGCTGAGAAAAGTACAGAACGTAAAATATCTTGGAAGCGTGATTGAGGCGAAAGGTTAAAGTAGAGAAAATCTAATAAGAATAAGACAGTAGGGAGAATTGTTCTATAGGTGTGTAAGAGACCTGTTATATAGAAGAGAAGTGCTGTATAGGGCATATCTTGTACCCATAGTCACACATGTAGAAAAAACATGGGCAGTGTATGTCAGAGAGACGAGGAAAGTGGAAGCCATGGGAATGAAGTTTGTGAGGAGCATGTTAGCTGTTATGAGGAGAAACCATATTAGGAAGCTATCCGGGAAAGAGTAGAGGTACAGGGAGTACATGGTATAGTAAAGGATGCAAGATCGTGTTGGTATGGGTGTGTAATGAGGATAGAAAAGGAGAGGATGCCAAATAAAATAATGGAAATTAAGTATGTAGGAAAAATACTCATAGGAAGGTGAAAGCGATGGTGCAGGTAACAAAAAAATGTGCAAGTGAGCGGTGAACAATGATGGAAGGTTAGAGGAAGATGGAGCCATTTTACCAAACTGACCCAGCCACAGGCTGGAAACAGTTGATATATTATAATGATGAGGCTACCAGTAATTTAACTTTAGCATATTGTTCAGAAAAGTTCTTAGTGATATTTTGTTATCTTTTAAAATCAGGAACATAATATGACATTAAAAATTAGATTTATAATGTTTACATTTTACTCTTTATTGAAATAAAAATAAATTACTTGGAGTACCTTTATTATTTTTTCACTATGGGTGGTATGTAAAAACGATAGTGAATGCTTAATGGACCGATAACATGGTCCAGAGCACACTATTGCTCCATCTTTTAACCTCTGGTGATGCAAACAAACCCACACTAGTGTCCACCTAGTAAAGTTCTTCCATATGGCCCTATGTGTTAAATAAAAGTAAAAATCATTCAAAATATTGTAGCTGCACTAAAAGTAACAGTTTTTTAATAAATATAATTTTCATAGCAGTATCATTGATATAAACATTGATTTTACTAAGAAAATGTTTGAATATCAAGGCCTTTATTTGTACAAGGTTATACATATATTCTTGTTCTTTACAAACCGCACATATTTCATTTAAGTCTTATAAATTACTGTTCATGAATATCGAAACTTATGCATTAATACATACAATCAAGTTTTTATGTAAATGTAAACATTATTGATAATTGTTCCATCTAGATGCTTACACCTTAATAGTGATAAGAAACTGGTTGCAAAATCACTATACTTAAGTTTGGAAAAAAAATATTACATTTAAAAAAAATTGATGGTAAATAGGTTATTTCAATTAGCAGGAGATTCAAATGTGATTTTAGTATTTTTTAAATAATTTTTGTTTTGTAAAAAATATATTTATAAAAAATGTGTTCTCATATTCATCATTAATGTTATTTTCAAGGCAATTGTAAACACTCATATAATTTTTATAAGTTTCAATGTACATTTTTTTAAACTTAGAGTTCAAAAATAATAGTGGTAACAAAAAAATTGTTTTCATAGAACTACAATATGTTTAGTGTTGATTTTTAAAACATGTAGTTTGTTTTCATTATTACTTCCGCCAACTTTTTTTTTTACCACTATTGTGTTTTCTTGCTAATCTGTAAAAATAATGTTCAAATTAGTATGCTATCAGAGTTCATCCTCATTGTCATCTCTCTCGGGAGAGATAGTTATTTGTTTCTCCACAGCCACAGTTGAACTATCATCTTCTCCGGTCACTGGCTCATAAGGTTCTGTGATGTTAATTGTTGTGTTTTTACTCGGATCTTTGTAATGTTTTATTAATATTTTATAATGCAACTTTGTCGTTGTGGTCAACTTGCCGCTTTTTAAATCCTCGTTAGCATCTGAATGGACAGGAATTGAGTCATTATTAAAAGATTTACCTGAGGAAAAATCCAATGCATCGCCTCTAGATTGTTTACTTGTTGATGGCAACATAGGATCACTTTCAATTGCTGTCAAATTGATATCTGAAGGTTTGTATCGCTCTATATTTTGATGCCTTAATCTGTTTAATATATATCCTTCAGGCAATATGGGGTTTTGCAACACGGGCAATTGTGTATCCATAAAAGTGAATGCTGCTCTTTCAACATTAAGGTACCTTTCTTTGGTTTTCTCCTTCCTCTCTTTGTCAGATTGTGATATATCTATTTTGGTGATTTGTTTCAAGTTTGTGGGGCATTTGCAGGTTTCACACTTTTCGCGCGTTTTTGTGGAAATGCTCTCTGATGGAGGGATTAATGAAGTCATGCTTGGCTTTGGTAACATTGAGAAGTGGTCAAATTCTCTACGTTGATCTTTATAATCATCCTTCCCTAAAGGTTGATGTGCCTTACTGCCGATAGATCTCGCTAGCATCTTATAACTATTTTCGGCAAGTTGTTGGCTATACACGTTATATATACCTTCGGATTTTAACTGGAAGTTTGGTGGCTCTTTACACAACATAACACATCCCACTTCAGTAGACGACATACTATCGTAAATTTCATCTGGACTATTTTGTTGAGTTTTTCCTTCTATGTAAATAACAGTATGTATTGGTTCATCTGTTTTAAATTTTTTTTCTGAACTGTCTGTAGGTTTCATTATTTTATCTTTATAAAGTATATCAGGCATTGGCTTATAATTTATGCTGTTTAGAGGCTTCTCGCTCATTTCATGGGTCTGTATTGTTTTGTACATTTCTTCAATTTGTTTTGGATTTATGTATTCTGCGGTATTCTTATCTAAAATATCGCAACCCATCTCATTGGAAGGTGCTATTATACTTACTTGTGACAATGGTTCCTTTTCTTGTTTTGCTTCTTCCTCGGCGTTGATTTTAGAGAAATCACTTCTCAAGTTTTCACGGCAAAACTCAAACGATTTTTCATTATTACCAACACTATAAATGTTGTTTGCCCCAGATTCTGTAACAGTCTTAGATTTTCTCTTATTTTGATGATTATTTTCTGTTTCCTCCCTCTCCAGAAGTATCGCTGGCCATAATGAATCTCTTATCTCTAGGGATTCTTCACTTTCGGTCACTTCTGGTAAAAGCGATCCGACTTTATCTGTAGCTCTCATGTTGTTTTTTGACTGCTTTGTTTTAAATAAGGTTTCTGGCTGTTCGGTCACATTTTCTGTTTTCGCCCCATAAAAGGAAATTGTTTCTGCTAAACTGGTGTGATGATCTTTATCTCCACTCTTTCTTTTTATCCATGGTGAGGTTAGTGGGTCTTTAGGGACGCTATCTTTCAAATCGTAAACAAATATTGACGAGAACTTGTTCAGGATGTCGCAGGTTAGTTCTTTCTCTTCTGCACTTCGCGTGCTCCCAAGTGGTACGTAAACTGGCACTGCAGAATCTGAGCTGGTTGCGGACTCTCTTCGGGAACTGCTTTCCAATAAAACGTCAGATTTATTAGAAACTGCTAAACTTTTGTTAGATGGGCGCGCGAACAAGGACTCATTTGTATCAATGACAACATGTGGCAATGGCGCTATTGTAGGTGATGTTTGTTCTAATGCTCCTAGTTGCTGTTTGTTTGTAATTACCGGTACATCGGAGGAAGATAAAATAAATGATTGTTCACTTGGTATTTGTTGTGGTAAGTGAACGGCTTTTGGGATCTCGGTAAATGCAGCGACTATGGGTTCTGAATAAAACCCTCCTCTACCACCTTTAATGGAACTGTCCACAACGTTTTGCGCTGGAGTTTTTTTTCCTTTTTGATCCGTTTTAGACATTTCTGGTACTACAGCATAGTACGGTGAGTGTGGACCTAGGTTTCTTCTCTGGGAAACCGGTGATCTCCTTTGTGACAACCCGCGTTCTGTCATTCCTTGAGGACTTTGACGGGTCAGAGGTGGCATGTTACTTCTGCTCTCCCTTCTGCTTAGAGATGTCCGTGCACTGGCGTTGTTAACATTTTCCCGAATGGCTTGCAACCTTTCTTCCACATCATCTTCTGTAGCAACTTTGGTGAACAAAATATAACTTATCTGAAGCTTTTCTACTACAATCTCGTACTCGTCAATTAACATCATCTCGTCGGAATACGACAGAAACACTTCTTCCTGGTCACGGTTTATAAAAGGACAACAGCGAGCGAGTCTATCCATACAAGATTTTGATTCTTCATCCCTAACAGACTCTGTGGAGGGTTTCACAATCGATGAAGCTCTCCTTTGCCCGGTGTTGGACCTATCCGAGGTCATGTTTGAAAAGCTTACTCTGGAGGTTCTTGTTACATCGCCAGCTCTGTTATGTTGACTAACAGATATTCGTGGCTGAGACCTCATGGCGAGAACAATGGTGCACACAACGATGCACAACATTACTGTACTTATTGAAATATAAAACACATTGACTAATTCTAAAGGTTCCATTTCTGAAAGAAAGAAAAAAAAACAAAAAAGAATTAACATATAATTTTAAATGGAATATATTTTTTAATAATCGATATTGTTTCTTATTCAGGGTGGTTCAAGAGGAAAGCTCAATATTCTGGTGGGGGGGAGGGGGTAAGGGGGTCGTATGTCATTATAAGAAAAGAATTCGGTGTACAGTTCTGTCCTCCCCTTCTGCAGTAATGCACCACTGTTTGAAGCACGTGCATCGGTATGAAGCGTCAATTGGCTGTTGTGACCGTTATTATTATTGTTATTATTAGCACCGCGTCTTTACTACCCGTTCGGTTTATACGCACTGACGTTAATGTGTGATTGTGGGTGATTGTGAGATGAAATGAAGGACCTGCAGTTTAACGTGGGATCCGAGCCACGGTGGAGGCCTGGCATTTCACACATTTATAATTTGTGATTAATACACGTCTTGTCAGAGGTGAAGGAAGGGTTTGGGCAATCAGATAAATCTGTGCCGGGACCGAGGATTGAACCCCGGACCCCCAACACAGAAGTCTGACACCTTACCCCTAGACCGACAGGACATCTGTTGCGACTGTTGATAGTGACATTGTACAAGTATTGTTAAAAATGCTTCAACCCTTCACAAATGTCGAATATACATATATATATGCTGTATGTTTACGGTTTCTGTGATGCTAGTGCCACTGCTATTGATGAAGAACGCCGTCGATGGCTCCATACGCATAAAATTCCAGAAAACACTATACGATCCAGAATTGAAGATGTGTAGCATTTTTAACAATTGAGGCTAGTCCCATGGGATCAAAACTTGAACATAGACCCACTTGGTTTGCAAACAATTTCTCCATTTACTTGTTATATTTCAAACTTTTAATTTACAAATAAGAAAGGAACAACTTAACCTATCTATATGTACTGATTAAACACTAGTCAAATTATATTGAGGCCATTGCAGGAATATTTATTATTATTATTTTTATTTATTTATATAATATAGTAAGGGCTTACTCAAACATATTAGACTAGACATAACTTTATCTCGGATGTATTCATTGCTTTCTCTTCATAATCATTGAATCTAACACGGGTCAATATCGACACTCAGGGAGTTTTTTATTTATCAAATTTACACGGCTCAGCGAATAAAACCCTAAAAACTGTCATCAATATCCTTTCCAACCGTTCAAGCTTCACTCGTATTCCTCTCGCTTCACAGCTAACGCTTGGATTCTGTTGATGGTCTCCTTTAATGGAAAGTCGAGCACCTGGAATTTGTTCTCAAGACTCGTATAAATTTATGCACGCGACCGCTCGCTCAGACTAACGTGTTTTTTTTCACGTCATCTTACTACCTGTTCGGGTTATACGCAATTATAATAATTAATCTAATAGGGTAGGGATGAGAAAAGAAGCATTTAAAAGCTAATCTACTTGTATTTGCATGGGAAAAGCCACCCCTAGAAGATCCGATCGGTATTCGAACCCCGATTTTCCCGTAATCAGCAGGCCAGTCTAATACGATAGTGACGCCTTAGACCATTCAGCCACTGAAGTGGGAAACGTGTTGAAAGACTGTTTACGTTAGCATGATATTGGATCTGAAGAATATCTCAACGATGCGTCAACACCGTAAAACATTGTACAGTTATTGCAGAAGCGCAAAAACTCAGCTTACCTCTTCGCAACTTTCTGCTGCAGATTCTCCAATCGAATTGAGCGAGTGGGCAGCACTGGGAACGTAATTAACTTGTGGAGAGAGATTCTTAATTTTGGTTTGTAGACCATTGTAAATATCTGACATACTGGCAGCGTTATCGTATGATTGACCTTGACAATTCGCACTGTCAAGTCCACATTTTTCTAGTATTGTGGTGAAAGCATCTGCTATTTCCTGTGCTTTGTGGCTGGCCCTCGGAATCCATTTCAGGAATTGCTCCATTGGAGAACCATTATCATGCATGTATTTAATAACAAAAGTCACTTGATCGATGTGAGACACATCAGGTGACAAGTGTACATCTATGGAAAAATATTATGCCAGTGGGATTTTGGCTACAATTTTATTTGTCACTTTATCTGCCATACGCTTAATAAATTCCTCACATAATTTTGAAGAAATGTAACTTGTATGTCCACTGCCTGAATTTTCATTTTCATTGTAGGGTGATCCAAATTTCTCGTCATGACCTCTGAAAGGTATACCACGAGATGCAAGTGCATTAATTGTTGCCACCACTTTTTTTAGAACATTTTTCTAATATGTTATTTCTTTATGGAGTTGTATCGTCAATTTTTGATCCACACGTCTCTCGTTTCCATATTTAAAATGCTTATTACGAGGAAGTTCAGCATTTTTTCTTATCTAGTACATCGAAATGGTGGTATCTAGTGCAATTATTCACTGTCCACTTAGCAGGATCACTGCTCACTGAGTTGTATTTTAGTAGACAATGATTCCACGATAGTATTTGCGCTGACACAGGCGTTGGTGGCTGAAGAACCGGCGTGCTGATCGATATGTTGACTATCTGAATACCCGCATCTTTTTTATTAGATCTTTCTCACTTTTATCTTTTGCGCGTTTTTTTAAAAAATCTAGCACAGTTGATTATTTTTCTTCCATCACTCATCTTCATTAACACAAAGGTACACCTTTTTTTTACATGTAAATTAACTACTACACACGAGCAAAAGTGACTAAAAGACCACAAGTTGCATGATCTCCCAGACGACTGCCATAGTGCCATATATCTCAGAACGATGCCAGCTCAAGCGCTTCAACGCATGCGCATACATTCTATGGAGATTAAACAAATGACCGTCGTAATCGCAGCACAAGCGGGTTCAGCGCGTGTATAAAGCAAACGACAGCACGTGGAAAGGCTTCAGTCGCACCCAAGTTAGTTTCCAAATAAAAATTGACCACCTATTTTATTCGACAAATATTTTGTGTATAAATGGTATGAACAAAAAAAAATTTAGGCGCGCACTTTCATCATTTAAGACCCACCAAAATTTTCCGCCCTCTAAAACTTGCCACCCTTGCCTGGAGCCTACTCACCCAAACTAATAAATCCGTCCTTGGAAGAACAAGGCCAAATTTAAGTTGGTTCGTGTTTCATCATTTTTGCGACCCCTGCTAAGAGAACTAACCCTTAAATTAAACCCTTAAATTAAACTTATTACCTTCTATACTGTGTCCTGAGAAGTAGAAATCTTACCTATCTTTATATGATGGCCCGATGATATAAGCTACACCATAGTAGAACCAAGTAGGGTAAGTTTAGGTTTCTCTTAGGGTAAATCGTGCACGGTACATAAAAAATATCTGAATACGTGTTTAACACATTTATGGACGTTGTCTCTCTGTGACGTCACTCCCGATGAAGATAGAATTTACCATGTTAGTGAATTTACGATTTGTTCAGCGATTTTTAAAGATAAAACGTTGAAACAAAAACCATAAATTCTTAAATAATTCTAAAAGTAGTCCTACAGTATCACAACATTATTATTTTTTTTATCTCTGATTAGTTTTTTAAACGTATTTTTTTTAAATAAATTCTCTATTTGGCTTAGTCACGAATATTTTCTGTTGGAGTCTTTCTGCCTGGATGTAGATTAAAAAGCAAGTCAATGTTTTCTTCGAGGAGCAAATATTAAAGTGACTGTAAACTCGTCAGAGGAAGAGGGAAAGGATTACCAGCACATAGACAAGAGCCCTCTCAGGGTGAACTTATCATTTTCTTCCCTCTCTTTCTATTTCGTACATTGGCGTCTAAGTGTTATTGTGCTTATACTGCTTAGGTGCGTCAAGTTAAGATGCAACCCGCTTCGCAAAATAGCTTCAGAATCTCCAACTAGGCAACGTCGTTAGTCAAAATTGCATTGAAATATAAAATTTTCCATGGATTTTGCTCTAGATAGTTTGTATAACAATTTTATAGGTAGCCTATACTATTTTTTTTATTTATTTAGCACCGTGTCCTTCTACCCTTTCGGGTTATACGCTTATGTACTAATTACACTAATGGGTTATAAATTGGGAAGGCTGAATACAGAGGAAGTGAACCTGCATTTGCGTGGAGGAAGAGTGGAAAACCATTTAGGAAACCCCCCCCCCCCCCCCCCCNCCCCCCCCAGTTCATCCGACCTATATTCGAACCTCGATCTTCCCGTTTTTGGCAGCCTAGCTCAATACGAAACCAGCGCGTTTGCAAACTACGCCACCGAAGCGGGTGCCTATAATCTTATTCTGTTTTTTTAACCAGATTTGGTGGCCGCATGATATACTAGACAGCTGATGATAGGAATATCTGGGTTTGAATCCCGGTTGGGTGTACTTAGGCTGGTTTCCCACTTTCCACGCAAATGCGGGTGCACTTCCTTTAATTTCAACCTCCTCATCCCTAGCTTATTAGTGTAATTATGACACTTGCGTATAATATGAACAGGTAGTAAGACGCGGTGCTAAAAAAATATATATTGTAGCACTTAGAATGTACAATCAGTTTAACATGAAAGGTAGCGTTCAATCTTACATTGATGAACTACACTTTGCCCCTAAATTATAAGCTGGGCCTTTGTAGAACCATGCAAGGTATTGGATAAGAAATGTTTAGAATAATATAAGTAATTCTTGAATAATTTAATTGACAAATTAAATGAGTAAATTATTATTAAAAAATAGTTTAATGATAATGTTTATTCCAGATAAAAGGGTAAAAAGCATTTAATAATTTTTTATCTAATATTATACGCTCCTCACTACTTTAATCTAGAATGTTTTCTAAAATGCATGCAATGTATGATCGCTACCTTAGGTTAAACGAGGGTTACTTATTTTTAAAATTAGAGCTTTATGTTATTTTTTTACTTTTGAATGCCAAAAATGATAAACTTCTATATTTGTCAAAACTTTAGGAACTTCTAGCTTTCTCCTGAAAGTCTGTCCACTTCTAACTTTTTGTTTGATTGGTGTAGAGGATAGTAAGGAAATAGGTTTAGAAGTGAACGTTGAAAAGACTGAGAGAGATTACACAAAGAGCATATATTGAGGACAATAATTTAGAGATTACTACGAACAACATAACATTTTACATGGTTAATGAATTTAAATATTTAGGAACAAGTTTAACTAGCAAAAACTATATTGGATTGTAAATTAGGAACAGATTAGTCGGGAAATGCATGCTATTACTCATTTAATAAGTTGTTGACACCTCTCCTGCTGTCCAAGGAATTTAAATCTCAGAATATACAAAACAATAATTTTACCGGTTGTTCTCTATGGGTGTGAAACGTGGTCTCTTACCTTACATGACGACAAAAAAAAATAATTGAAAACATGGTGCTTAGGAAGATATTTGATCCAAAAAGGGATTAGGTAACTGAGGAATGGAGGATGTTACATAATGGTGAGTTACATACCATTTACTCATCACAAGCCATAATAAGGATATTCAGGTCTCACGCTGCACAGGAAATGCAGCGTGAATGGGAGAATCTATAACCACTTCAGGGTATTGACTGGCAAACTCAATGTGAAGAGACCATTTGGAAGACCTAGTCTCAAATGGGAGGATAACATTAGAATGGGTCTGAAAGAGATAGTTTGTAATGAGGTAGAGCAAAGAGAACTAGCGTATTTTGTAAGTGCTACAATTAACTTTTAGAGTTTTTAGTACCATAGATAGAGTACGTAAGCATTTCATTGATACATTTAGGCAATCTCTTTGTTCATTTTAGACCGACAAACCTTAGAACTATTTAAAATGTTGGTCTCTTTTTTACTCAGATAGTATTAACCATTAGTTTACATATTAAAAAAAGCACTACACATAGTCAGACGACCAACCAGCTAATATACATGGATTTCCGCGACAATGGGAGAAAGTTTTAAAACTGTGTTTACTCCAGAGCTGAGATAACCGTTAAAAGTAATTACAATGCAATAATGAACTATTAAAATATTGATTTCAAAGACCTACCTTCACGTTATAAAGTGCATCTTGAGAGCAAAATGTGGCACAAGTTTAAGATGCATTCATCTAATATTATATCATACTATTATAATATTTGTTCATAAAAATAAAACCATGTTTTCTACGAGGTTGACAAAAGAGCAACAATATACGCCAATCATAATCAAAGAGGTTGTAAGAAGTCTTAACACTTTGATCGAAAGACAAATCTTGTCTCTGCTGCCAATGAGGAGTAGTGTGAAGTTACATACTGATTGGTCACTATGACTATTATAAAATTCACCGTACACAATTTTAACTACACTAACATGTTTATTAAACTAATAATTTAAAAATAGTTTTAATTATCCTACTAACGAACTCTGTATGGGTAAAAATTAATCTAAATAGGTAGACTACTCTTCTTTTGTGTAGCTCACCTTTTCTGTTAAGGTTTTTAGCAAAGTTTATATAATATTATCTCAATCCCGACTATGTTTTATTTAAAATACTTTGATGTTCTATGCCAGCATAGTCCAAACAGTGGGCCGTGTCTTGTTTTCTTCTGGCTCGCCAGTGTCAACGGGTTTTCAAATAAACGATTAGAAAAAGGTGCCAAAATCTTGCTGTCATTTCACAACTAAATTGGTATGGTCAAATTACTAGTATATTGTACTTATATACTGGTTCTAAGTAATGTTTTTCAAAATTAGAATTGTTACGCTTTTATTACCATTATCATCTCTTTTGAATTTTTCCTACGACCAGCTATGTTTTCTTCAGGTTGGGCCAGAAGTGTAAGATTACTTTTGTTTCCGATTTTGCAATTGTATGTTACTTGGTTAGTCGTCGGTTTATTATCCCCCCATTTCATTATACATTTATTTACTCAAAAGTATACCCGCCTCGGTGGCGTAGTTGGCTAACGCGCCAATCGTGTTGAGCCAGACCACCGAGGACGGGGAGATCGAGGTTCGAATCTCGGTCGGGTGAACTGGGGGTGGTTTTTCCTAAATGGTTTTCCACTCTCCCTCCACGCAAATGCGGGTTCACTTCCTCTAAATTCAACCTTCCCAATTCCTAATTCATTAGTGTAATTAGTACTTAAGCGTATAACCCGAACGGGTAGTAAGACGCGGTGCTAAATAAATAAATAAAAAATAAATACTCAAAAGTAGCTATTCTTAAACATTTGAACACGACATTTCTGAGCAAATAGGAGAATCCATTGCGTAATTATATTCAAAAATCTATTTTCTGGGTTGTGTGTTAATGTGGAGTGATACAGGCTGTCCAACGACCTGTAAAACGGGGAAAATGCTCAGGAAATTTGCTTGAACAAGGGAAATTCATGGAAGTGTCAGGGAATTTAATCAAATTCTCGTAATTTTTACATATCCACTAAAAAACCCCGCCAATTATTTACAATTCATGGAAAAGTAAGGGAATTTAATCAACATTTTGGAATTTGGATCAACATGATCTCACCGAACTCTAACTTGATCGTACTACCAAATACGATTAAGTACTAATTACGCTAATGAGTTAGGAATTCGGAAGGTTGTTTATAGAAGAAGTGAACCCGCATTTGCTTGGAGGGAGAGTAGAAAGCCATTTATACCCAATATCTCATTGATTTAAACTGATATCTTTTAACTCCTTCATAGAGTGACACAATTTCAAAATGCGTATATGTCTAAAATAAATGGGTGACCTGGTGGTCTAGGGGTAAGGTGTCAGACTTCTGTACTGAGGTCCGGGGTTCAATCCTCGGTCCCGGCACAGATTTATCTGAGTACCAAACCCTTCCTTCACCTCTGACAAGACGTGTATTAATCACAACTTGTGAATGTGAGGAATGCCAGGCCTCCACCATGGTTCGAATTCCACGTTAAACTGTAGGTCCTCCATATCATCTCACAATCACCCTACCATTGCACATTAGCGTAAGTGCGTACAACCCGAACGGATAGTAAGACGCGGTAGTAATAATAATAATAATAATAATAATAATAATAATAATAATAATAATAATAATAAAAATCTAAAATAAATCAAGTTGTGATCTTAATAAAATAATGTTTGCAATACACTTTTTTTTTGTGGCTGGAAAAGTTGTAAAAGTCGGGGGATTTTAAAATATAGCTTGGTTAGACACCCTCTTATAAAATAATTATGTATTAATCAATTTAAAAAACAAGTACATGGTTATTCAGTAACAAGGATATAAGGTTTACAAGATCTAATGGATTGTGTAGTAATACATGTGAGGTAACTTTCAAAACTAACGTAAAATTTTGTTTGTGCTACTTCATTAGCTTAAAAATTATAATATTGGCCAGTAATTGCAATACAATAGGCTAATAGACAAATATCTACTTTAATCTTTCTTATACTTCTAAAAAATTATTTATGCTGCATAAGGCTCAGCTTACTTGTGTCGGGCTAAAACAAAAACTCATTAATATACTCCATATTTACGACTCTACGTCTTGTTTTGTTATAAAAACTGCAAACAATATGAGTACCCACTACGATATATCCTCTGTTAAAGCACCGGGCCGCACCTACTTCGAACCAAGATCAGTTCACGTCAAGAATCACGAAACTTACACTGAGGTCAGCGATCAACATCAAAACATCTGAGAATCAAAGCCGGGCTACGCATGCGCTTGGTCAATGATCACTTCCTAAGGGGACGGACAGACTGGCCGAGCGAGCGAGCGACCGAGCGCGCGCGCTTGAAAGATAGAACTGGTTCTATTTTTCAAGCGCGCGCGCTCGACCCGGTACAGTCTAGTTTACAGGCGCTAGGCAATATTATTGTATGTTGGTTCATTGAGTGCTAGGAAAACTTCTCATTTTAACATTTTTATTAATATCGATAGGTTTAGCACACTTGCTACTAATGGCCTAATTTAATTGTTAAGATCATAAACCATACCTATATATAAAACTGATATGTTAAAATACTTCAATATCATAAAAGTAGGCCTTTATAAATAAGAATCACCATTAGCGTTGAGAGAGGATGAGAAAACCACAACAATAAATCACTTTTTAAAAACCACTCTCAGTTCACTGAGCCAAGATTCGGAGCCTCCTTGTCAACAAATAACGAGAGCTCTCTGCTAGTCACGCGCTCGCTTGCTCGCTCGCCAGTCTGACCACCCAGTCGCTTGCGCGCTCGCTCGTACGCTTGCCAGTCTGGCCGAACTCTTTAAGACTTGTCGGTCGTGAGAGACAACATAAAGTCACGTTTTCAACTCCCAACGTGCGAACTAACCTCTGGACGATTTTAGATACTTATTCTACCTTCCCCTTCAATGTATGCCATTTTCAATATATATATTATGAAGAAAGAACAGAAATTTGTTCATTCTTCACCATTAATTTGTCGTCGAGCAACGTCAGACCAATCAGTTTGGGGTTCTCCGTCATCTTGCTAGAAGAATTTCCCCTGACGTCAACGTCGGTTCTCATAGGAATGGTGTCGCTGATTAGGACGAGAGATACTAAAAGTGTTGTAATTCATATATGAATATATAATATGAAGGGAAGGGCTACTTGCCCCAGCTGTATTTAATATTTTTGTTAAGAATAAAATAAATTAGGGCTTTAATAATTTATATTTGATATCATTCTTTTTAAAGTCTTTTATGATGAAAGGCACAGTTATAATATGTATAATTTTGAAATAAGGACTGAATCCTTTGGTACAAACTAACTAAATGGTTTGTTGTATGTGGGTTGGTTCATGGCTTAGTCCCACGTGGTCTGGGGGAGAGCTTTATAATGTCCAGGCCAAGCGTTGGTCGCATGATCTGCACAGATTGTTTTTCTATTTAAGGTGGGGTCGAACGGGACGCGAGAAAAGGCCGGTATTTTTGGAAAACTTTTTTTTTGGCTCAAATAAATAAAATATTGCTCCAATAAAATCTTAAAATTTAATTTTCTTCACATGTTGAAATCAACATTTCTTGAATATACATCATGAACATAGCGCGCGGCATTAGACGAGAAACTTTTTAAATGAAAAGAAAAAGTTGTCATTAAATTCCATGAAAACCTTGACAGATATTCAAGAAATTTTGAGGTCAACATGTCAAGAAAATTAAATTCTATGTTTGTACTGGAGCAATATTTTATTTATTTTGGCAAAAAAAAAAGTTTTCCAAAAACACTAACTTTTTCTCGCATCCCCTTCTATCCCATCTTAATATCCCAGTTGGTGATGAACTTAAATAAAGGTCCATACAGTTTATGGTGTCCTGATAGGAATTTACCTGATTTTGAAACTATTATACCCGTCTCGGTGGCGTAGTTTGCTAACGCGCCAGTCGTGTTGAGCTAGACCACCGAGGACGAGGAGATCGAGGTTCGAATCTCGGTCGGGTGAACTGGGGGTGATTTTCTTAAATGGTTTTCCACCATCCCTCCACGCAAATACGGGCTCACTTCCTCTAAATTCAACCTTCCCAATTCCTAATCCATTAGTGTAATTAGTACCTAAGCGTATAACCCGAACGGGTAGTAAGACGCGGTGCTAAATAATAATAATAATAATAATAAATTTAAACTATTTTCTTTTTGCGGGTCCTTTTGAGCCTATTTGTTGTGTGGGCTAGCCTGTGTAAGTAGTCCTTCCACCTGGTGGAAGGCGGATAGTCAAGATTTTGATGTTTTAAATTGATTTATTCAGTAACTCATGTTCTTTGCTAAGAAACTTTGTGTTTAGGAATTATGTTAAATATATTTTATAAATATTTAGTTTTCTTTTTCTAAAGCCTATCATTATTGACCAATATTATAAATAAATAAAAATTAAAACTGTAAGTTAAGCCAAAATGGCTACCATGACTTATTGAGTCTTTATTTAAGAGGAGAACCTATAGAACTGATGTAATCCACTAATGAGCTCTATGGGAAATTTAAAAATTAAAGTTTTAAAGTGTAACAAAAATATTTTTAACAATCATAGTTGATTAAGGTTGGCATTGGCTATTATTTTTAAATCTTGGTACATTTTTCGGAGTCAAAACACCAGTGAAAAAAATAAATGTTAGGAGTAAAGCTAAAAAATCATTCAAATAGGATTATAGTAGTGCCAATTAATATAGAAATAATCTATTAAATATTCTAATCACTATTATGTGACATTACTAGTGTCAAAATAAATGACTTGGCTATTGTTGAGAATTGATATTGATACAATGTGGCAACGTCTTTGGTGGCAATATGGACGATACCAATCACCGGACAAACACAATTTCTAAATTAATTTTTTTAGTCAACTTATGGCTTTATCTTTTATTACATTTAAAAAAATAAATTATTTATACGTTGTTAGCTTTTTATTAGTAATATACAATTTTACGGAAAGTTCTGATAGTGTTGAAGAAACTTCTATGATTGGTAGGTACTGAATGTAGTTTAGTATAGGTACTTACATACTCCTAATCATTTTATTCCCTTACGGGGTAGGCATATAGCTCCAAAAACAACTCTGTACTTTAATCCATCTTTAACATTCCCTTCGCTTCAACAACACCCACACACCGAGTAATACATGCTATTTTATTCTTAAAACTCTTAATGTTTCTCTTTTTCACATATTTGTCTACCACATTTTACCACGTCTTACATGGTCTATCCCTTCCTTTTGATCCATACACTTTACCTTCATATATTTGTTTCGTCACTCAATCCACACTCATCCTTCCAACATGCCCAAACCAACGTGGCACGCTTCTTTCACATTGACCAATTGGATTCCTTTTCAAACCGCACTCCTTCAACACCCATTCATTACTGACTCTGTCCAAACTTGTTTTCACAATCCACACTTATTTCTTAGATACCTCATTCCAACCGCATTCACCTTTCTCTTGTGTTTCTCTTGACAAACCCACGCTTCACATCCATAAAACAATGTTGGCGTTAACATACTTTTATAGGCCTATAGAGCCATCGTTGCAATAGTCCAAATACGTCTAACTACTCTCCAAGATGCATTTGCATTCGCCTATGTTTAGATTTCATCACCCAGCCTTCCATTTTTACAAAACATTCTGCCCAGATATTATAGGAACATTTATTTAGCTATTACGTTTACTTTGGCTGGAAACTAATTAGTTTGTAATTGACTATATTAATGCATTTACAGATTGGACAGATATTTGCGTGGACGGCTTCGAAAAGTCAGTGTTTCTAACCGTTGGTATGGGCCTCTCAGATTCGTCGGTTCTCCTTTTTTCTGAAAACACCGCAACACTGGACTGTTCTATTGAAATCCAAACAAGTGACGAAAATGTACTTTTAATTGTCGTAATGGAATTTCCAGACAAGAAAAAAGATGAAGAATCTTGTGTGAATCTTAATGACAACACCAGAAGTATTATTGAGGTAACATTATAGTTCAAACTTCTTTAAAACAATATTTTGTAAGTGTACAGCTTTTTGCTTACGTTTTTTATAAGTCATCAACATAGGCGTGCCCAAGGTGTTGTTGATGGGGGTGCCAGATGAAAGACAAAGGGGTCGGGATCAAAATCTTTTGATTAAAAAAATCAATTATAATAAATTAAAAACAAGAAAGAATCAATGTTTGATTTTACAATGTTATTCTTTGACCTACATCATCAATTACCTACAATGCCATCCGCCGGCTGAAGGGTAGACCTACCATTTTTTAAACTCGTCAATAGAGTCATACAAATCCGTATCCACAGCCAGCTTTTTTGTTCGTTGAATGAGATTACGAGATGTTGTGGCAGAATCCCAAGCCTACATTACCCAATACCATTGGAATATCCATCGACGCGGTTTATATATATATATANATATATATATACATATATATATATAAAGTTAGGTACTACATTCTTTTGTCATTCCAACCTTTCCTATATTTTTTGTGGCTAGTGTCTGCGCACGCCTATGTTCTTCAATGAGTCACTTTGCATCATGGACACAATCTCGTCCCAAATAAAGGGTACATCTTTGTTCTTTAAGCTTCTAAGCTATACTTCAAATACATTCATTTAATATTACAACGAAAAATTAGGCTGCTCTCTATTATAACAAAAATATTGCTTGATAGACCTATAACCTATGGTCTAAGGCGCTGCTACTTTCGAAATGGACCAGACTGCCAATGACGGGGAGATCCCGGTCGGATGCACTGGGGGTGGTTTTCCTTAAATGGTTTCCCACTCTCTCTCCACGCGAATAGGGATATACTTCCTCTCAAATTCAAGCCTTCCTCATCCCTAACCCATTAGCTTAATTAGTACATCCAAGCAGTGCTCAAATATGATAACAAAATTTTATTAACGACCTTGACAAAAGGATTTCATTTTATAAATGATTAAGAACCTTCATAAAACAGTTAAAAATATACTAAATCAGGAACTTACGTTCGTGCTTTCATACGTCACGTAATTTGCCTTCAGCTATCACGGTTTACAGATAGTGTCAATTTTGACGTATTCAATGTAACTGTTTGAACTTTTTGTCAATGTTGGTAACACAATTATTTTCATTTGTTCTTAAGGACTATATATTATATGGTGACACAATAATAATAATATGTGATACTGGGTACGTTGCAAGTATAGACCAATTTTCATAGGAAGAGCCTTTTAGAAAGTAGGATTTTTTTGTGACCAGCATCGATAATATTTTACTATTTTATTAGTACTATTCTTTTGGAATTGTTAATATCTATTAAAAGTGACATCTGTAGATCACATGACCTGACATAATAACAAATTAATATAATATGGCGCGTTTGGGTTACATAATTTGTAACATAGTCTGTGGAAAGATTAGCTTGTACTAATGTAGACTACCGCTGTCCAGGGGACGCCCGAATTTATTAATCGTACATCCTTTCCGTGAAGGCTCTTCCCATGTCCCGATGAGGTGAGATGATGGTTATTGTGAGTATGAGGGTGTGGAACCAGTGGAAACGCAACTTAACTAACCAAACCCTGGTGACCGTTGGGGTAATTCCCCTTTAAGGAAAAAAATACCCAAGGTACCAGCCGGGCATCAAAACCGGGACCCATAGACTCGCAGCCAGGTGCACTGACAACTACACCACGGGGCCGGTTACGGGGCGAATGAATACAGTAGGTGGGTAGTAACTTTAGTAGCTACCAAATAAGATTATTTCTATGAAAATTGGACGGTTTCTGCTTCTATTTTGAATGCCTTGGTGTGAAAATGAAGCGGTCTTAACGATTCGTTTCAGCTGGAAGCGATAACGATCCCGAACAATAAAACAAGTGTTTGCGACAACATTAACGAGGAAGAAGGTACCTCCATTGTGCACTACATTTTGGCCACCAATAAAGTGACCATTCGGCTTTATAGCGAGGGTACCTTCGAGACTATGAAGGTCACGTCAACTGCAACCAAGAGTGAGTCAACTGTTGTCATCAACACTACTAGACATGTAATAATAACATTATTATTTACAAACACAACATTTTGTTGTTGTTGTTATACAGTTTAAATATGTGCTTTTTGTGTTTGTGTGTGTTTATGCTTTGCGTCTTACTACCCGTCCGGACTATCTTATCCGCACATATACATTATTAGGATAGGGATGAGGAAGGTAGAATTTTAAAAAAGTACCAGCATATTAATGGGAAACCCATTTAGGAACAAACCACCCTCAGAACCTCCGGCTGGGATTCGAACCCGGATCTACCCGTCACGACCAATTAATTCGATTACGAGAGTGATACCTTAGTCCAGGGGCTCTTAACCTCAAATAATTAAAGTTATTTTAGAATTAGTTGGTGTTGTGAGAGCTTTGATTACCTAAACTAGGCTCAGCCCAACAAAATAGACGAGGGATTTTTATATTGGTTCTAGGGCAAAGAGTCTGGCCTCCTCTGTGATCTAGTGCATCGGTGTTCAAACTGGGGTACGCGGGCACCTTCTAGGGGGTACGCGAACAGCTCTCAAGAGACATTTGGCAAAATAACAAGGAACTTATGGAAAACCTTAATTGTTGGAAGTTACCATTTATCTGGTTATTTCCATCCCTCTTTTTCACCTATTTACTCGGCTGAAGACCGATATCTGAGAATTTTCAATCCTCTACTACATTACAAGTTTATGATGCCTTTCTCAACAACATATCTCCATCCATGGTGTACCTAAAAAATAAGTACCGCTATAGGCTAAATTTGGAGCCGGACTTCCACTTTAAAGTTTCAACTGGACAACCAGACGTCAAAAAGTTGTGCCAAGCCATGCAGCCACACCCCTCTCACTGAAAAACTTTAGTATTCATAATATATCAGCTCCAGAATTAAAATTAAAAATTTTGATTTGAAAATATTGTGTTTAGGTTTATTTTTTCTTTATTTTTTAACGAATTTGGGAAGAAAATGTATAAAACTTTTCTACAGACTTTTTACAATAAAATTGTGTTTTTTAACTGATCATAACGATTCTCAATAAGAGATAATTTTAAGGGGTTAGCAGTAGGACTCTCTCTAAATAGCTTTGTCACATTTGAAATATTTTTATTACAGATATTTTTTCCCAATAGATTAAATAAATCAATAATTTACCATGTGGTCTATTTTTTAAACCTCTCATTTGGAGATTTTTTCTTTGGGGTACATTAAACTTTTAGTCATGGCCAAGGGGTACAGTTTAAAAAGAGTTTGAGAACCGCTGGTCTAGTGGTTATAGATCCTGGCTATAGGTTCAAAGGTCCCGGGTTTGATTCCCGGCGCTTACAGAATTTTTTTCTGTGAAGCATTGAGTCTGGAACGGGGTCGACTCAGTCATGTGAGGACAAATTGAGGATATACTTGAATATACAATTAGTGGCTCAGGTCTAGAAAACTGGTAGTTGTGCTGACCACGTGATACCCTTTATCCGCGGAAATTGGCATCATCTTCGCTAGCTGACGGCAGCCGCTCGGTCAGTATTGCTCTTTTGGAACCTGACGCAATTTTTTTTCAAGCAAAGAGTATAAAGGTATTTTTCGTTTCATTTAATTTATTTGAGGTGTTTAACATGAACTTTCTGAACCGACTGATAGTATCAGCACAATACTTATATATTAACTTAAAGTCTAGGACAGGCACAACATACTGCCCCCCGGTCGTTAATTTATTACTGTAAAAGTGTAAGCCCACATTTGACCGATGATACGGTTTTCGGCCATGTCGGGAATTGAGCGCGGGACCCTTAGCTCAGTAGTCACGCTACCGACTTAGCTAAGGGGTCGGACGTCTAAAGGTGGATATTTCAACTTTTGCGTGGACAAAATCACGTGATGCAAACAATCATTTTAAAATGCCAACACAATCCAACTTGCAATAGGCCTGTATCAAAATGTATACCAAGAGAGGAGATATTAATAAACTTACACTGAATGTCAGGAACATATTTTCTTTGAGACATATCACTATTCACCATTAACAAACTCATAATAAGGACATACTAATTAAGATTAAGATTGTTTTGAGGTTTTCTGCTAGGTGGGGGCTAGGCTTCAAACAAATACGGGATGTTTGTAATTTGTTGACCAAACCTCGTGGGGGAACATAGGTCGAGACGTTAAGTATCTTTTGTCTGGTTTTCCAGTGGTGGGGAGGTTGGGATTTGAACCCAAGCTGGGTATAGTGAGAGGGTTTTGTTCATCTAAATGGTTTCTCTCTATCTGTCTCTCTCTCTCTCTCTCTCTATCTCTCCCCCCTCCACACACATATTTGAGTACGTTTACTATAGACTTTTGCTTGTCGCGATACAAGTGTCGGAAATTAAGATACAAAATAGAAGAAGGTAGCGTCTCTAGTGACAACCATGAGAAATATCGACAAACCAATTAGTTACTATCGATATTCCTACAGTTATTCCTCGTCCCTACCTCAGCTCTGTAAATATTCGGATAGCCCGGACGGGTAGTCAACTCGCGGTACTTGAATTTCTTTTAAACATTGTTAAAATTAAATAGTTTTGCTTTTTAAAGGGGAAAGCCACGATCTGACTTTGTCTAAACTGGATCAATCTAAAAGTTTATTTTATTTTATTAATCCATCCATATAATGTATTTTGTTTCCTCGAGGTTGTGTTTTTCCACTGTAGGAGTGGCTTCGGGCGGCAGGTGCGATGAAGAGACCGAGCTGAGGTGCAGACTCACGGAGTCCAACAGGACCACGATAGACATGTGCTTGTCCAAGGAACTGATGTGTGACGGAAACGCCAACTGCGGGGAACGGAACCTGCACGACGAGGACCCTAAGATATGCGAAGGTACGTCCTATAAGCAGGCGCGTAGTTGAGCAAAGGTGTTTATGAGGGTTGAGGAAGGCGCATAGCCAAAAAAGAGGTGGTGCTTTAAGGGTCGAGGAAGGAGCATAGGTAAGGAGAGGTAGATCCTTTAGGTTTGAGGAAGCCGCGTAGACAATAAGAGGTGGTTCTTTAGGGTCAAGGAAGTTGCGCAAACTATAATAGGCGGTTCTTTAGGGTCGAGGAAGGCGGGTAGACGAAAAGAGGTGGTTCTTTATGGTCAAGTAAGGCTCTTAGACGAGAAGAAGTGTTCCTTTAGGGTCGAGGAAGGCATGTAGATAGGAAAAAGTGATCTTTTAGGATCGAGGAAGGTGTGAAGACAAGAAGAGGCATTTCTAAGGGATGGGAGGGAAGTGAAGGGTGTCTAAATGTTAACTATATTTAAGTAAAATTAATTGTCTATCTCTCACCATGTATAACAAATAACTTAGGGAGATAAAACAGCTTAAGCCAAGCGTCGCATATTAGTGTGGTTTTCTGCATTCTACTATAGAAAACAGTGGAATTAAAGTTGGTAAAACAGATTTTAAAAATAAAACGCAATTTAAAAATAATTAGTTCAACATAAATAAACAACTAAACTGATTCCAATTTCGATGTTTTCAAATTAATAATTCTGAAAACCGCATACCAATGCGATTTCTGGTTCAAACCTAATCGTATATCTAATTTCCCTGTGTAATCAGCTCTGACATGGGTACTTAAAGTGCTTTTTTTCAAGAAATAAAAAGTAAATTAAATATATACTTTAATTGAAATCTAGATTTTTAATTATGTATTTTAATAATTAATATAACTCTGTACTACATATTTCATCTTATTCCCACCTATCATCTACGACCAGTCACCTGTGTCTATTTTATCTGTACCACCTCTTTCATATTCTTCTCTCCTAGCATATAATACCAGTCACCTCTTTCATATTCTTCTCCCCTAAGATCTAAAACTAATCACCTTAGTTCCTCTTTACCACCTCTTTCATCTTCTCTTCCCCATTAATTTAATACTAGTCATTTTTGTCTAGTTTCTCTCTACCACCTCTTTCATCTTCTGGCTCACTAGCATCTAGGACCAGTCACCTGTGTATATTTAATTACTCTGTACCATACCTCTTTCATATTATTCTCCCTTAGCATCTAAGACCAGTCACCTGTGGCTAGTGGTCACCGCAGGGATGTTTATGACGGCTGTCCTCGTCTTCTTCCTGGTCAGGCTGCTGAGAAGCTGCGTCCCCCGAGTAGGGGACCATTTCTTCATCTTCAACGCGAACGAGGACAACCGGCTCAACCTCTACCCTATTTTCATGCAGCCGCACTCCCCTCGAACGACGGGTCTCAAAAAGACTAGTAGCTCTCGGATGAAGAAGGTCCCACTCAACCACGAACGGCGGCTTTCTTTTGCGCCGAAACATGAACTCGCTTCCTATGTGTTCACCGAACAAGGCAGGGCGGGGTCAGAAATAGTACTCAAGACGACATCTATGACGTCTGACGACACTGTGTTAACACTCGAGGATGAACATGAACAAATACTGGTCAATAAGAAACCGGCTTTGCCTGTTAATAAACTGGACAAACGTAAAACAAAGTCGTCTTTTTCACATGTGCCGGTCCAACTGGGGACTGAGATACCACGTGAATTACGGCCGTCGTTGAAAAACCAGGAAGGACGTAAAAAAGAAAGGGATGATCATAGCTTCCAAGTGCAAGCCGACGTATATTCACCACCACCCTTTTCAAAACGAGTGCAAACACCAAAATCTTCACCCCTACCCCATTTGTCATCGCCACACAAGACGCAACCACTGACACCTCCACACCCGCCCCCATCGCCATCGCTACAACGAACTCAAACACCGACTCCTCTAAGACCACCACCATCACCTTCGATACAGTGGTCTCAATCACAAAAGTTGTCACACCTGCTGTCCCCAATGCTAGACCGTTCTCAACCACAAAAACCTTCACCACCACCCCCAACATTACCACCACAAAGGGTTCCTCATACCCAAAAGGAGGAGAAAAAGAAGAAGCAAGTTGTTCAAATTGCGTCTGAGGCTGTCGAGATAAAAGACCCCAAGATCGGGTACAATAAGCTGCCCCCGCACCTGACTGGTATTCAGGATGTTCCCAAGTCCATCCTGATTCGTGGGCCCCAACCTCCTCAGACGGGCACCTCGTTGTCCCCTCAAAGAATCCCCGCGGAGTCCCAGAAGCTTGATAGAGACGAGATGGGGCAGCCTCCTTCAAGGCCTCGAAGACATACCTTCGCGTCGGCGAGATCCTCCACTCACTTGACTAGACAAAAAATAACCAGTCCTCTGACGCTGAGAAATTTGAGGGATGACTCCCCGCCCTCAGAAGACGATGTAACTTGAGTCTGAAAGCGTATACAAGATTTTAAACACACGTTCCCCTATGGGTGAAAATAAAGCGCGGTGTTATATCACTACAACCTTTACTGGGGACTGACACCAAACTACTTTTTGGTGGATTTAAAAAGGGCACTGACTTTTTTTCTATATTTTTGACTCATATTATTAGATCTATACTAAATAAATGGCAAAATAAATGTGTTCCCTCTAATCTTAATATTATAATCGTTTATATTGTGAGTTTTCTAATCCTCTGATATTGTATAGACTACTAAATTCAGGGCAAAGCCAATGAAAAATCAATAACGAGGCCGATGAAATAAAAATTGAGTTATAATATTTGTTTACATGCTATGACACACTACATAGCTTTCCCTAGGAGTTATTTTCATACGTCATTGGTGGAACCACTAGTTCGTGCCTTTGCGACATTACTGGCCTATTATATGAGTTTATTTGTTCTCGATATCACTTAATGGCGGACAACAGAGTATATCACGCTTAGTTCAGGCACCAGGTAGTTAGTTGGGTGTCATACTAATAAACTATTCTATGTTAAATAAATATCACTTTGATTATTTATATTTGTTTATTGAACCACTTTCTATCTAATATTTAAAAAGTGTAGTTAAACTATCATAACAGGGGGAATGACTATCACACCTCCGTACCTGTTGAATGTTAGACCTGCAGTCTACCTGCCGAGTGCCTATTACACCTCCACACCTTTTGATTATTGAAATCACAGTGATCCTTCTGACTTGGGAAGTGGGTGTGATATTCCCAATCCCACGGCCCCCAGGGAAGGGTCCAACAATCAGAATTTAGCCCGACACAGCTTCTCTTAAGCCTGGTCCACATGCAAGGTTTTTTTTTTACAAATATTTTGCCTGCGCAGTCCAAGACGTTGGAAACAAGATTTTGGGCGTGGACAGGAAAATTATGCAATCATGTGAACCGTGCAGAGACGGTATATGGAGACGAAAAACTGAAGCCGACAGAATATTTATCGGCGACCTGCACAGACTTGTCAGTGAGTGTGGACGCTTCCCTCCGTCTTCTTTACACATCAAATAGCCGAAGCTGTTATTAATTTTAGAGAAGAATTCACCATCTAGATATCATATTCTGAAAATTGAAAAATGACACCTGGACACGGGAATCGAACCCGGGACCTTTGGCTTAGTACTCCAATGCTCTACTACTGAGCTATCCAGGAGTCGTCCTGTGTCCAGGGTCACTCCTGGATAGCTCGGTGGTAGAGCATTGGCGTACTAAGTCAAAGGACCCGGGTTCAATTCCCGTGTCCAGGTGTCATTTTTCAATTTTCAGAATATGATTTCTTTACACATGCTGCTCAGTTTTCCTTCGATATTGATGTAGGCATTGTTCATGGCATTCAAAAGTTCTCTTTTCTTGATCAACCCTTTATTATTCAACGATGTGTCTTTTCAGTAACCTACCCAATGTCTGGACTATTTGTCTTGTACACTTAAAAGACGTTTAATTTGCCTTTTTTTATGCAAAAAATTTTACAAAAATTGACTAGACTATCATGGTGGATTCCGCAGAAATGAGTTAGAAAAATTGTGCTGAAAACTGTACTATGGGAACATCCCTGAACTGCAACTGTTTTTTTTTTCCACATTTAGGATTGTGCAGTCATAGCTGAGTATATAAACATGACTGTACACCTTTATTACAATTATAGTCTGATTCGAAAGCAAAGATCAAACTAGTCTACAAGGGTGAGAAAGGCCAATAACTTTGGGTAAATTGATCAGAAATATATTATGTTACCTTTCAATGCTTTCTACGGGACAAAATAATTGAGTAATTTGAAAATTTCCGTTAATAAACTAAACTTTTGTCTGAGATGTCAAATTCTCATAAGCTAAATTTATTACACTAATAAATTTTATCCGTGTCAGAAGAAATAATCTCTTATATTTATCACGCTAATAAATTTGATTCTGGTTAGAAGAAATACATTCTTCCATTTATCACATTAATACATTTTATCCCTTCCTTCACCTCTGACAAGATGTGTATTAATCACAACTTGTGAATGTGAGGAATGCCAGGCCTCCACCGTGGTTCGGATTCTACCCGAACGGGTAGTAAGACGCGGTGCTAATAATAATAATAATAATAATAATAATAATAATAATAATAATAATAATAATACATTTGATCCAGATATGAAATATACCTTTACAATTATTACACTATTAAATTTAATCCAGATCATATGAAATACACCCTTTGATTAATATTCTTCAGATAGGAACTCTGATTCAATGGGTTATTTACTTTAATGATAGTTAAATTTAATATACTGTACACTTGAATGCATTCTATTTATATCTAAAATGATTATGTTCCCAATGAGAAAAGAAATAACTTAGATAAACAACAAACAACCAATCTTTATTGAAATCTTATCACAACACTTAATAATTAACATCACAATTTATTCAGCATAAATAATATATTGGATTATTAAATTAATCATGGTTTGTTTATTGGCTGACGTTTGAATGTTTTGATGCAAATCGACCATCTTTATAAAATACACTCTTCTATGAAAAACTGCTAACTAACTTATACCCTGAATAATTTTGTGTGTGATAGGTATACTTTTGACTGTCATCAACCAACAAAAATACATATATATAGCTGCTGTCGAGCTACAAATGTTGGACGGATTTTATTGTCTATACAAAAAGATAACATATTTTTGCACAACTTGAATTAGAGAAGCTATAACTATGGCAATTACTTAGTGTAGATATTTTTTTTAACTATGGCATAGATGTGCGATTTCAAAACGCTAAACTTTGGGAGCTTCAACTTGGCTTCGTAAAAAAAAAAAGTTTGACTTTGCTTCGAAAAAAAGTTCCGGCCTCAACAATATTATGAAGCTTTGCAATTAAAATGATTGATGATAAATATTCAATTATTTATGTTCATGTATTGCCAGCATGAACCTTTATGTACATTACAAATTGATATTCATATGTAAAATTCTGAAGTAGTTTAAATGCATGTTGTGATAATGACTTGATTTATCAGATTAAAATGAATTATTACAAACAAGAAGTGCAATACAAATTTTATTAGTGATTTTTATGCATAAAGTTATATAAGTAAAATAGCATGCTTTTAAAGCAACAAAAAAAATTAATATTTTAACCTCGATTTGGCTTCGAAAATATTTAATATATTGGATAAAAATTCACTTCAAATTGAAAATACTTTTTTTACACCCCTAAACTAAACAAACTAATTAATCTCTTTCAATAAGTCACAAGGAATGTAACAGCAAACATTTCTTCCATAACATTTAGTACAAGAAAAGTTCTATCTTGTTTAAAAAGTATAAGCACACAGCATAAAATAAGTAATTATTTAATTTTATTCATCTAACAATTATTGAAAAAAAAAGTCATTTACATATTTTATAATACCGGTGGATAATTTGTGACGTCTTTAGTTGTTTATTGCAAGCAATTATATAAAAATACATTTTAATGATTCATGTGAAATGAGAGAATTTTTTTTACTAAACTATACGGGTAATTAGTCGGTCCTTCTATTGGATATAAATATATTACTATAAAAATACATATAACAAATATGTGTTAAGTCAGTAAAATAATTGATACCAATTGAGGTTGTGGGTTAAAATCTTCTTTTTAAAAATATAAATTTAAGCATGAGATGCATTTGAATTGATTAATGTGTGTGCTTGGGTAGGTTTTGACATATATTTATTTTTATGAAAATGGTCAATTTAGCATCGCACCAACATATTTAATCATTATTTCGCATGCAAAAAGAAGTGGGTTATTTTATTTAACTCCCACATGTCTAAAAAGGTATATAGGCAAATCCATCTAACATTGACTGCACCGACTGATTTTCTTGATTCCAAAATGTTGCCAAACTTTATCGTCAACAATAAGAAAAACTTATTAAAAATACACTCTTAAAATGAGATTCTTTTAATAAAACAGAACTGTGTGATATTTGGCATCGACTTTCCAGTCATTTGTCGAAGAGTCTTACATTTTTTTATTACTTAAATATTATTTTAACAAATTTGTTAATAATTATCACACTCCTACCAGACTTGATTCAACTCAAGTTTTGATTTGAGAAATAATAAAAACATGTCACAAAATTTCATCATTTGTTATTTAAATGCCAAAATAAAACCCTCAGTTAATATTATTCATTCAAAATATTCCCATTTTATTTAGAGCTACAACACTTTTCGATTTAAAATACAAAGAGCATGCATTAATGACACTAACAATTTTAACTTTTAGAAAGTCGAGAATAGTTTATAGTTGTAATTATATTTTTATGGAGGTAACATGTAAATACAAAATAGTGTAAACTTTTAATTTACATACAGATCTAAGACTATTCAACTATAAATTCATAAGTGTTTCCAGAATTACATCAAAATGGAATGAACAAACTCGCACAAAACGGTAACAGTTTCTTTCTTCTTGGTTTGACAAAATGGGTTAACCAGTTTTTCTTCCAAAGTAATTAAATCCTTTTTCAACTTTGCAGATTAAATGGCTATAGTGAACAATTTTTTTTTAAATTTCCCTTTATAAAGTTAAAACCAACCAATCGCCCAGAAATAAAATCTGGCTCTTTCAACACATATTTTCCTAGAACAAGTTTCAATCCATTTGATCACTTTTGAGCTCCGTTATTGAACCAGAAGAAAAACCAAAACTCGCCAACGCTCTTTAATTATGTCACACTCTTCCCATAATAAACTTGCTTTGCCAACACGCAGGATATATTGGGGCATGATGAGCTCTAGATGAACATTCTGGACTCTAGATGAACGTTCTAGACTCTAGATGAAGACGATGAAGCCAAAACACGCATATGAAATGTCCTGCTGCCGGGACGCTTTTTTTTTCTGAAAGAGGAAAACATGTTACAGTTGCCCGTTCAGGCTGTCCACAATTTAAATAAAACTTAAGGAAAACAAGATGAGAATGGGAAATTTTAAGGAAACGTATCAGAATTCTACTAATGAATGATACACAAAACAACAATAAAATTCACCTGAATAATTTGTAGGTTTACACAAAGATCAAAAAAACTTCTGACCCGTCTCGCCACTGGTGGGGGTAAAGGGGAATGCTAGTTAAGTTCAGTATTTTTTCTTACGGTTTATAAAACAAAAAATAATTTTTTAGGAAAAAATAAATAATATATTCGTTGAGTGGATGAGTTTAGTTTGAATTTCTTTCTACTTGTAGCTTATCTCAGCAGTTGTTTAATATGTTTCATGGGCATCACATAACTTCAACAGGAATCTTTCTCTTTGGTTAAAAAGTTGTTCAAATGCCAACGTGCTCAAGCTCATGATAGATATTCAAGGATTGTTTGTATTAATATGTGTAGAAAATTTAACTAAATGTATTTACTGAAGCAATTATTTTATTTATATTGGCCAAAAGATTTTTATGTTAAAAAAATAATCAAAAACTTCGATCTTTCACTCTAGTCCCTTACACCACACTTTACTACAAACTCTGTGATGTCAAGATGGAAGGAAGTTTACTCGGACCGTTTTTAGGCTCGATGCAATGACTATTAATACCAACCAATCCAATAAAATGAATGTGTACTTTATGAACACATGGTTATACTACAGCACTTACAAACTTTTTTTTTTTAGGTATTTAACGTTCACTTTCTGAACCACCCGATTATATCAGCACAGGAGAATCTTATATGAGCGAGAATGAAAGAGCCTACTAATTTTGCAAGGAAAGGTACTTTAACAAATCTACCAGAGTTCTTTTACATTCCACAATTAACATGCGAGCAACGGATTTACTTCCCTTCCGAAATAAGTTGTGCTCAAATTTTTATCGCTAAAGAAAAATCCTTTCACCTTGGCTGGGTTTGAACCCATAATCCTCAGGTCTTGAGGTTAGCTCTTTACCCTAAGACCACCGAGGTCAATATAAATCTAACAAAAGAACCAATACTTCACAACCAAACTAACGCACAGAATTGGCACTTGTAACAGGGGTCGAACCAGATACCACAATAACCCAAGTACTGGAAGGGATAACCTTACCTTTTACAGATGGAAGATAAATATAGGAACATTTTTTTTCAAAACTGTCTGTTTTAATTTCTTTTATTTGTATACTATAAAAGGATCTTTACTGTGGTGACACGACTTTAATAGCAGATTTTGCACTAGAGCGGGTTAGAACAACCGTTTAGAAAGTTCCAGATAAGGTGTGGTTAGAATGTTGGTACAATATAGTTACTACTAGACCACTCATTTCTAACCATTCCCTCCTCACAGGACGTGACCATTTTCTCCCCTGTTACGTCTTCTAAGCAAAGGTATCTGCGCAGACTTCTACTAAGTAGGATTCTGGTTAGAAGAAACATTTAGATAATATAAAGATATTATTGTTTTGCGATCGACATTAATATTATTTTACTGTAATATTAATATTATCATACTTTGTAGATACCTATCGATACGTTTGGCGCCAAAAGGTGATCAACACATTTAAGAGGATATTGTCCAAATTAAGAATGCTGTGCTGACTTGACGTCATCGCTTCGTGACGTCATTCACACACACTATCAGAGTTCCCTAAACTTCCGCCAGAGCGCGTGGTTCGCTCGCGGAAAGGTTTTCTTCCGCCTGTGAAATTAGACCCGTTATTGTGGGATGGACATTTTGTCTGGAGAAGAGGTATTTAACCTATTGTTTTGGGTACTTTTTTTTAGCACCGCGTCTTACCACTTGTTCAGGTATTAGGCAACGTACTAAAAATAAACGCTAGAGAGTTAAGTATAAGGAAGATTGAATTTAAAGGAAGTGCACCCGCATCTGGGTTGAGGGAGAGTGGAAGGTAAAACCACCATCAATACACCCAACCGGGATTTGAACCGCGATATTCCTGCCATTTTATTTAATTTATTTTATATGTAGATTATATAATATTTTTTATTATGCACCAACACTTTTGGGGGTCTAAAGTTGAAAATAAATTATGTTTGGGGGTACGTGAACAAAAAAAGGTTGAATAACACTGCTCTAGAGATTCGATCAACAATCTGCCTCACGGATGGTTACAAGCTATACCCAAAATAGTGATTAGTTTTTCTTAAATAACTTGACTTCATTGTGCGCAATCGTTAACTTGATATTACATATTTTTTGCAAAAAATTTACGACCTGTTTAGTGGCCGCATGGTCTAAGGTGCTACTCTCGCAGTAGACTAGATTGCCGATGACGGGGAGATCGAGGTTCGAAACTCAGTCAGGTGTACTGAGTGTGGTTTTTTTCACTCTCCCTCCACGTAAATGCAGGTACACTTCCTGTAAATACACCCTTCCTAATCGCTAAAACCATTAGCTTAATTTAGTACATAAGCGTATAAATCGAATGGGTAATGAGATGCAGTGCTAAAAAAAAAGTTTTACGACTAAAATTGACACAATCAATCATTTTATGACTTCACTTTTCAGATAACAAAAAAATTAAATGGACTCGGAAACTTGTCTTATTGAATAAAATAAACCTAGTTCATCACCCTAGCGCGACATTTATTATGTGGAAATAATTTTCAATTCACCTGCTTCACTGGTCGAATGGTCTAAGGCGTAACTCTTAAGCTAGATTGACCTGCTGATGACGGGGAGATTGGGGTTTGAGTCCTGGTCGGGTCTACTGAGGGTGGTGTTACCTAAATGGTTCCCCATTCTCCTTCCACGCAAATGCTTTCATCCTCATCCCAGCCTCATTAGAGTAATTATCATATATGCGTATAGTCTGAACAAGTAGTAAGACGCGGTGATAAATAAAATATTAAAATAAGCACACCGCAAACTAAGTGAGCTATGGAGACATCACCGAAACAACAGAACCAAGAACTACTAACGGACTGTACCAGTGCGACCCAGACCATTTCAACTCCCAAGCCAAACACACCTCAGTGAAGGGCCGGGCCTCGAAAGTGAAAGACGCGATAGTGCGGTCTCATTTTACGTAAAGTGCAACGGAAATTACCTCAAAACAACCATCACCTCCATCAGAACTACTAAAAGATAAGTGAAAATACTTTAAACTAAACCTTTATCCAATTTAAGGAATTATACTACAAACTTAATATTGTTTGTACATGTGAGATACATGAGCCATTAGCGGTAGGTGAACTATAGCCTAACATTATGTCTACCTCTTCATCAACTTATAATAACGAATTATTTTAGTTTAATATTATATATGAACCTTTTGCAAATCAGCGGCCCAAAAGTTAAGTTTAACTACTAATCTACTAGATTTGTGTGCATTTATTTAGACGTACTAAGCTAGTCGTAAAACCCGAACGGGGTAGTAAGACACTGTGCTAAAAAAATATAAAAAATGTAATCACTAGTGAACATAATAAGAATCACTAAAATATGTTTTGGGTTAAACTCAGCCTAATTAACGAACCAGGTAGAATATAATTAAATAAAGTAATTAAAATCACTATTTCACAAAATAAATGACTAAAATAATAACTAAACTCAGGGAATACCCCTTTGGACCAAGAAGGTTTTATTATAGTTAAGAACCAGTCGTAAAAAAAATATTTTTTTCTTGGAAAACAAGTTGATGAACCAAAAGACGAATTTAAAAGTGTCGTCCATTTTACAAACATAGAATAAACTAACATATTAACATCTTACTAAACTATGAATAACTTTAGATGATTTAATAGACATGGTTTATTATAATAATTAACATATTGAACAACAGAACCTATTCAACAGTAGATCCGTTCTCTATAATATTATTTCAGTAAATGGTCGTATAATAGGCCTATAATTATAATTTATATGCTTCTTTCTTTCCTAGAACAATAATTAGCTGGTGTAACCGTTCTTCACACGGGGAATCAATAAAGTAGATTTGTTATTTTTAGTATATAAAATTAACCACAGGGAAAAGTAGCTAAATCTTAAACTATGTTTAAAAATTAACAATTTTTTAGGTTTAGATTGTGTTACAAAACCCAAAAGTAGTCAAAATAGAGAAAAAATCTGTACGTGATTAAAAGCTGACATTTCTTTTGAAGATGAAGTTATAGCTTCTCTATACACAGTATTTTGAACCCTTGCCTGTTGGTGATAGTAAAAAAACAATAATCAGGAGTTCACACCATAAAATGATTGTTAAAGAGTTCAAATAAATTAAAGTTACATAGTAACAGTCTACAGAAATTTATGTAAGGAATTATTCATTTTCAACGTTTCTGGCCTAATACGAACCGATATTTTGAATCCGCCACATTGAATTTTCGTTTTTTGGATTTTTATAGAGAAGGGTAGATTGGGGTTCGATACCATTTGGGTGCATCAAGTTTTTCTCTAAATGGGTTTCCACTCTCCCTCCACGCAAACACGGGTGCACTTGCTCTAAATTAAACCTTCCTAATCCCCAACGCATTAGTGTAATTAGTACATAAGCGTATAGTCCGAATGGGTAGTAAGACACGACGTTAAATAAATATATATAGCTTTTATTTATAGTAATCACTTATTCATAAAACATATTTTTTATCGCCATGTCTTACTACCCGTTCGGTTTATACGCTTATGTGCTAATTACGCTGATGGCTTAAGTGTTCAGGAAGGCTATATTTCAAAGAAGTGTACGTGCCTTTTCGTGGAGGAAGAGTGGAAAACTAGTTTATTAAATCACTTTTAGTTCAACCGACTAAGATTCGAACCTTTATCTCCCCGTCATCGGCAGTCTAGTCTGTTTGCGAGAGTGGCGCCTTAGACCACCCTCAGCTCGCTGAGCCAAGATTCGGAGCCGCCTCGTCAACAACTAATGAGAGCTATCTGCTAATCACGCGCTCGCTCGCCAGTCTGGCCACCCAGTCGCTTGCGCGCTCGCTCGTACGCTTGTCAGTCTTGCCAAACCCTAAGACCTGCACTTCGCTCAGCGATGATATTGGGTGTAGGCGGATATCGGGAGCAACAGTTAAAATTAACCCTACCAAACGAAAACAAGACATCAATCCATTATACATTTTTGATCCCGGAACCATCATCAGAATAAACATTTTTAATCTACCAAGACTAGATATCACTAGTCTTATTGATCTTTTGTCGACATCGGTGGATTTGGGTTAAAGTGCTCGCCTTGGGACCCAATGTTCGTGGGTTCAAACCCAGCTGAGGTCGACGGGTTTTTCTTGAGCAATACAAATCCATAGTACAACTTCCTTTGGAAGGGTAGTAAGGACGTCGGTCCTATGTCAATCGTGGCATGTAAAATAAACATGGAACGCATGTGAAAATACCTTTCCCGGCAAGATTGGTAGCCCCTTTCCCTCTCGCTCATAGAAATTCAGTGTGGAAGGCAACGGGGATCCATCACACTTTCTGAACTTCCTTACTAAATGGGATTTATACCAGATGGTTCAGGCAGCACTAACCAGCTGAATGACTGAGTGCATGTCCAGTGGGGAGGGGACATTATAAAGTAACAAAATAAAGTTTATCTGTAGTATCATACATGTCACACCTATTTTCTGTGGATTTGGTTCTCAGTCTAGCAGTAATAAGCCTATTGTTGTTACCTTTTCCTTAGGTTAACCGTCTGCCATGGGTGGCGTCACCCAACCGTATTTCTCGTGGGTCTTCACCAAGCTCCTGAACGATTCTTCCGCAGATCGGCGGTTGAAATCTTTGCTACCTTTGTGCTTCTTCGCTATACGTCCCTGAAAAAAAACGTGTAAGAGTGGATTATTAATTATATTTAGAGACAGTTTTCCTTCGATATGGTGGGGATGTTGGGACCGCGATAAAAGACCAGTGTGTTTACAGTTTTTATAGCAAAATAAAGTAAATATTTCTTCAGTAGAAATATAGAGTTTAATTTTCTCCACATGTTGATATATACAGTTGTTGAATATCTGTCATGAGCATAGCGGCATTAGATGAGAAACTTTTTAAATGAAGAGAAAAAATTGTCATTAAATTCCAGGACAGCTTTGACATATGCCCAACAAATGTTTATATCACAATGTGAAGAACATTAAATTCTAGGTTTCTACTGAAGCAATATTTGATTCATGTTGTCCAAAATGTTGTTTCTATAAGAACTACAAAATCATTGCCCTTTTCTCGCGTCTCCTATATTCTCACCTTATCAGTCATACACAGGACGAAACAAAGGTAGTTAAAAGAATCCCCACCAAAAATAGTGAAACTAGAATGGGATATTTTATGCAGTCAAAATAAAAGTTAGGAAAATAAAATAAAGCTAGCTTCAAACAATCAAGCACACACTTTTTTTTTCACTCTCCTCGTTTTTATATCCGTACGGGCTAATCCATATACTTGTACTAGTGGTATAGAGACAAATAAGGTATAATTTAGAGGTGTATAAGAATTTGCGTGGATGAAGGGTGGGAAACTATTTAGGAAAATCAGCACTTGGTAACAAGAACCATCTCGAACTTCTCAACCCATCAACCATATATAGCTACGGTCGACTTTCCTATTCCTTCGATCTTAGCCCGAAATATGGTGGCTCTTTTTATGAAATGGTATTCTTTTAAAATAGTTAAAATATTTTTTGCATACAACAAAATAAAAGTTTAAACCAAAATAAGTGATTCTAATTCTTTCATATTTCCCTGTTCAAACAATATCTTCTGCTAAAGCAACAAAACCGTGTAGGTTAGCGATCCAACTATTATGTGCACTGTTGTGTTTGGGGCCGTCCTTAAAATTACGTAAGGCTCTTTTCAATGATTTTTGACACCCCCTCCTATCTCAAATTAAGGAATCGTTAGATTTTCCGTCATCCCCCCCCCCCTTTCTCTATCTTACTTTTTTTTTACGATACAGTAAGTTTGATTATTTTAATCGCAGCTGACTTCTTACAGTCAACATTTAGGTATATACCTAGATTTTGACTGTCAGAAGTGACAGCTGCTAAACACATGTTTTTTGAAGATCATATGGTTCGGCGTAGGGATACATAATTTGGTCCGGTAGCTTTTCAAAGCCGTCATCTGTCAGTCAGCACCAAAGAAGCCATGGGGCTACTGTAGGTGTGCTGAATGTTTGAAGGGGTAGGGGGTAGTGCGAAGTGCGATAGACGAGGGAAGAGGGGGTGAAAGTTCGGACACACCACTACCTGTTCATTTGTGTAAGTTTGATGGTAATATAGTCGAGAAGATTGATCGAATAAGTTCTATTTAATAAAATACGTATCGCATTTTGTAACGGTGAACAATATGTATTTGTGTGAAGAAATGGTATTTTATTTCCTTCAGACAACCTTTGAATTATTATAATAATGAGCTCAAATAAAAGAAAAGTCGCGGACGAAAACAGAGGGTTTAGTAGAATATTGACTGAGCTTGCTTTTTTTTTATTAATGGATTACTACAGCGCTTAATTTTTTACATTTAGGGCTTCAGAACAATAATTCAATCAATGTTGAACTACACTTTCAAGGAAAGAATTCCAACTACAGTAAGAAATGTGGGGCTAAAGAACGAATAAAGGAAACTTTGGAAGGGTGTATAGCAAAGAAAAGTTAAGATGGTATGCCAGATACTGATTGATAGTTTAACGAATATAATTATAGAAGGAGATGTGGAAAGAAGAAATTCAAGAGGGAGACCGTAACTGAAATAAGGTACAAAGATGTAAACAAATTGGCCCAGAATAGGCAAAAGTGGAGATTTGCAGCAAACCAATCTCTAAATTGATGATCTAACGACGATAAGAAATATCTCAACAGCGATGGCAGACAAAATAATGTTGATTAGTATTTGGAAGAAATAATAATTTTTTAACCACTAAGGATATAAACATGTAACACACAAAATGTCTCCCTAATTCCGAATGCCTTAAAATTTCTATTTTTTGCTTGATACGACCGAGCATTTTAATAAAATTAGATATAAAGTTGCAAGGAAATACCACGTCACAGTTATTCTAAGAAGTGCTTTTTTGTTTTAGCAAAAACTAGGAAGTATTAACTAAAGATGTTTCCAAAGATTAATTAGTATATTTTGAGAATGTGAGAAATTTTAGATAATTAAGTCGTGAAGCTGAAATAACAATCTTTAAAGTGTTCATTGATATTATGGCCAAAATTTAAAGTCACATAAAGGAAGGTATCAAGACATCATAAATCATCAGGAAATTTATATTGCACCGATTAGTGGAATTTGAAATTCTCGGATATCAAAGCCTTTCCTGTTATAACCGATGGTAGAACTACAAAATTTGGGAGCTTTAGGAAATTAAAGATAAAAGTATATGGTCTGCCAAACTATAAGAAATGGTTACACAAGTTAAAAACGATCCTTAGACCAATGTAGAATACGCCACAAGACAGCCTCTTTACCTGATAACTATGCGCACTTCCAAAAGCTCGTTTTGGTCTATTGACACTTTTTCGCTGAAAATATTTATGAACAATTTCCTATCCTATAGATTACGTTAAAAATAGGTACCGAAGCAGGCTAAATTATGAAACTTTAAATGCCTTAGTACAATTAAAAAACACCAGATACACTCAAAATTTGAAAAATTTAACTCAAGAAATTTAAAAATCACACATTGTTTACATATGTTTACCATATAGCTGTAACTAAATATTCGCTACTTTTTAAATATCCTGTTTTATATATCTATGATTGTGACTCCTAACATTTTTTTTTACTAATCTGGTTCTTTGATTTTTTTTCCCAACTACTGGTCTAAAACTAGAGCCGACCTTACTACTACTATTTTCAAATTATTATTTCTAAGAAAAACTAGTTTACAGTGTTATTTATAGCAGTGGTATTCAACCTGGAATACTCGAAGACATATTAAGGGGTACGTAAAATTTTTACTAATCATATATAGATTATAGAATATGTATGGCTTGCAAGGGTATAGAAATCTAATTTTCATAGAGGGGCTACGCTCAAGGACACAGAAAGGGGTGGGGAGTTAGGAGGGCCCAGACCTCCTAGCCCCTGGAATTTGATAGACCCACCCTTCCACATGTACGTATCAAAGCTTTTATTGGCTAAAGCAAGACGGACGTAGCTAAGGGTATAGTCAAGTTTTTTTTATCGGACCCTCCACTCCTTAGAAAACTTAATTTTCTACGCCCTTACTTCCACTAGAAAATTTTACCATACATTTAAAAAAATAAAAGTTTGTTTACATATGTATGGACACCCATTAGAGGGGTTCCGTACCCCCAAACTCCACATTTATATGCCCTTGATAACGTGCATTATGCAGCAACAACTTTGGGGGTACAAAGGCGAAGCAGGCAGACACTGAAAACAGGCAGACACTGAGTACAGGCAGACACTGAGTACAGGCAGACACTGAGTACAGGCAGACACTGAGTACAGGCATACACTGAGTACAGGCATACACTGAGTACAGGCATACACTGAGTACAGGCAGACATTGAGTACAGGCAGACATTGAGTACAGGCAGACACTGAGTACAGGCAGACACTGAGTACAGACAGACAATGAGTACAGACAGACACTGAGTACAGACAGACATACGCTGAGTACAGACAGACATACGCTGAGTACAGACAGACATACGCTGAGTACAGACAGCCAGCCACTGAGTACAGACAGAATTTTAAGACTCAAATCTTTTTAATCTAAGGGCACACCAAACTCTCGAGGCAAAAAATGTTCGCGATTACTAAAATTTCTCTCGATAAGAAAGTAAAAATATATCCCTCCAAAGTAATAAGGTGTCTCACCTGCCCCTTAACGATGCTAGCAGCAAACTGCATGACGACTGCCTCGACGGTGTAGGCGCTCGCCCACCCCCTCGGCGTGAGCAGCTCCATGCAGATGGCGCCCCCCTCCATGACGAAACCCTTCTCTATCCGCGGCGAGATGACCCTCATGAAGGGAGGGGCGAAAGGGAAGTTGTCGGGGAAGATGAGGTGGAGCAGGATGTAAGGGATGCCCATGTCCCTCATGTCGGTGGCGAGGTCGCTTTCTTGGTCCACCCGGTGGAGTCTCACGTGCCACTCGAACAGGTTGTCGTTGACGAGTTCCACGGTGAAGATGGGGTCGTTCCGGTGTTGTTGCTGCTGCGGGTCACAGGAGGGCAGGTCAATTTAAGGTTTCTTTACAACAACTGAGGGGTGTTTGGGCTTCCTACTGTGGTAATTCAAAGTATAATGGACACTAATCATAAACACAAGGATCACTTAAAGGGACTGGTTACACTATAACTATATTACAAGTAAGGGCAATAAGTGAATGGTCTCTATACATCTCATAAGAGGAAAGCTAAGCTGTGTATTGGTCTCTATACATCTCATAAGAGGAAAGCTAAGCTGTGATTGGTCTCTATACATCTCATAAGAGGAAAGCTAAGCTGTGATTGATATCTATACATCTCTTGCGAGGTAAGGTAAGCAGTAAACGGTCTTCATATCTCTCTTACATGGAAGGGAAAACAGTGAATTGTCTCTTTACATGGAAGGGAAGGCAGTAAATGGTCTCTATAGTTATGTCACAAGGAAGAGCAGACTGTGAATGGTCTCTATAGTTATCCTATAAGAAAGAGTAAGCAGTGAATGGTCTCCATATCTATCTTAAAAGAAAGGGAAAGCAGTGAATGGTCTCTACAGCTATCGTACAAGAAATAGCAAGCAGTTAATGGTCTTTATAGCTATCTTGCAAGGAAGGGAAAGCAGTGAATGGTCTCTACAGCTATCGTACAAGAAATAGCAAGCAGTTAATGGTCTCTATAGCTATCTTGCAAGGAAGGGAAAGCAGTGAATGGTCTCTACAGCTATCGTACAAGAAATAGCAAGCAGTTAATGGTCTCTATAGCTATCTTGCAAGGAAGGGAAAGCAGTGACTGGTCTATGTATCTTACTGAAAAGCAGCGGTAAGCAGTGCCCACTCTCTATAGATTTATTGCAAGGGAGGACAGGCTGTAGCCGTTTTGTGGATCTCTCCTACAAGGATGTCAGCCAGCACCCATAGACGGTGCCTGTAGCTCTACTGAATTGCAAGGGATAGTAGAGTCGACCGGTCCATAAACAATCCCAACCAGAAAGGGTAACGCACTTGCACTCTCTCTATCTCCCGAAGCTCCTTCATGAGTCGACGTGACCGGACGGTCTTGTGGGGTCCCGTGACGCCACCGCCCCCAGTCTGCTTGTCGGTGGCAGAGGAGGTGCTGCCACTCCCGCTACAGCAACCCCCACCCTTCTTAGACTTGAACAGGTCTGCGACGGACTTCCTCGAGGCTGGCGCTGCAGCTACCACCGCGACGACAGGAGCGTCTCCAACCTCCGCCGGCGTCACGGCGTCTCTGTGGTACCCGTGACTCCTGAGGAGCCGGCGTGCTGGGGAGCCACCGTTCCCGGAAGAGCAGCCTTGGCCTCCGGCCACTGCCCCTTCGGGGTTGCCGATCTTCTGCGAGGAGCGGAAGATCTTACGGAACGCAGCCGCCATTTTCTCTTTGGAACGTGAAGACATTGGTCTCCCAACCCCTCTCCCCGGTCTCGGTCCAGCCGCACTCTGGTTGGTGGGACCAGCTAGAGCTACAGTTCAGAGCCAGGTTTAGTCTGAAACAAAGACAGAAACAATATTATTAGCACTGACCGAGTGTGGTGAGGTCCCGTTTTAACTTGACCAATCAGCGGCTGTTTGTTACGGGTTAGCAGCCAAATGCGTGGCTTACTTTTAACGAAATTTGAGAGGGAGATTTTTTTAACCTAGACTGAACGATGTATGCAAATAGTTTTACACTCTTACTATCCATTTCAATATGGCGGATACTGAAAAGGGTTTTTGTTTGATAGCTCATCTTAAGTTATTTGAATTTAAAAGTCTGAGAAACTGATAAAGTATTTAGGGTGTGTTTTTTGTAAATGCTTACATATATTGCGAGACTGACGTCTTAAACTTCGTGAACCACGGCTATTCTCTCTAGATATAATGTACTATGGGACAGTATTTTTTTACATACCTTATGTATTAATTACGCTAGGTATTTTAGGGATTAGGAAGGTAATATCTAGAGGAAGTGTACTCATATTTGCGTGGAGGAAGAGTGGAAAACCATTTTGGGAAAAAAACCCACCCTTAGAACACCCGATTGAGATTCGAGACACGATCTCCCCGTCCTCAGCAGTCTAGTCTACTACGATAGCAGTGTTTTAGACCGTGCGGCCACCGAAGCGGGGGACATAGTATTAATTGGTTTTCTGTCCAACTTGATCACAAAGGAGAAATATCAACCTCACATCCAAGGAAAAATTATAGGAGATATTTTAACTTGAAATCCATATACAAGCACCACGTCTTACTACCCGCTCGAGCTATACGCCGAAATATTACGACTTTAGTCACGATAAGAACGTGGTCTACTGTCCATATAACTACCAGGGTATTATCACTATAGTTGTACCTGTAAGGGGGGAGGGGGCTAAACATTTAGTTAAAATCATCCTAAGTACACCCATCCGGAATTCTAACCGAAACCTTTCCATCACTGACAATACAGTATATTGAAAGAGTGACACCTTAAACCAAGCGACCACCGATGCTTGCCGCAATTATCTGTGGCCCGCATCGCATCACTTTAGTGGTACTCTTTGTTGCCGATGATGAGTTCAAATCCCCGGTGTGGTGAGGATATTTAAAAAAAAGTTAACCATCCTCCCTCCACGCAAGTGAAGGTACATCTAATATGAGTCCTACCTTCCTCATTCCTCACCCATTAGTGTAAATATACAAATAAAAAGCGCGTTGAGTAGGATTTTGGTATGAAGAACAGTTTATAAAATACAAACATATTTGCGTTTTACTTTATTATTATTGTTATTATTATTATTATTATTATTATTATTATTATTATTATTATTATTATTATTATTATTATAGGTGTTGGTAATATCTATCAAAAGTGACAGCTTAAGATCACATGACTTGACGTGTGAATAAATAATGTAGTTTTAGTAATATGTGTAGCTGTAAGATATTGTTCTTTCTACCGCATTCCTACTATAGCAAGACGTGGTGCACAATACAGTAATAATTTATAACCTTTTGTATTTTGTTGTCACGTCAGCTCTGACCGAATATTGATTTGTGTTTGATGCTTATTTGAAGTTGAGGGAAGAAAGTTTTTTCTGGTACTTCCTTTGTATATTTATTCCGTGGAACTAGGCTAACGGATGTTGAATATACGACCAAGCTGGAGTCATAAATGTCGAATATATATGTAGCAAGCGTGGGCGCGTTTGTGGTATACCTTAAATTTCTTATGAATATACATTTGGAGATACCTTCAGAAAATACAAACATATTTTTTTGTAGGTCAGCAATGACAACATTTTGCTATATAAACTCTTATCAACATTGTTTTATGGATGTGAAGCGTAGGTTTGTCAGGAGAAACACACGAGCAAGGTGAATGTGGTAGGAATGAGATATCTAAGAAATGTATGTGGAAAAACACGTATGGACAGTCAGTAATGAATGGGTGCTGAAGGAGTGCGGTTTAAAAGGAAATCCAATAGGTAAATGCGAAAGAAGTGTCTTACTTTGTTTTGGGCATATTGAGAGGATGAGTGTGGATCGAGTGACGAAGCAAATATATTATGGAAGCGTTTGTGGATCAAAAGGAAGGGGTAGGTCATGTAAGACGTGGCTAAATGTTGTAGATGAATGTGTGAAAAAGATAAACATTTAAGAATGTTAAGAATAAAAGAGCATGTATGACTTTGTGTATGGATGTTGTTGGAGTGAAGGAAGTATGCAAGGATAGGGAAGCGTGGAGAAAGTTTGTGAGGAAGGATTCAGTACGGAGTTGTTTTTAGAGCTATATGCACAGTTTATTGCCTACTACGTAAGGGAACGGCGTGATTAGTATGTACCGGTATACTATATTTGGTATTCATATGGGGTCATCCATACATAATTTTTTTTGGGAGAAAAGGGAGTGATCTCTAATGTTGAGATGGCGTTACATGGGGAGAGGGTGACTACGTAACACAGATTTTATACTTTCTAATGTTGAGAAAATATTATTGTTCATGTTTTCACCGGTAGTATACATACTTATACATGGGTAACTTCCGATTCTACGTATAGTTAAATCTAAGTCCCTCTTTTAGTATCACAAAGACTTCCCCATGAAATAATTACATTCACTTAAGATGCGAAAAGTTACGTAACATAGGTTGGGGAAAACGTAGAAGGGGGGGGGGGATTAGGTTAAATTTCTACATGGTATTACATTGGAGTTGATTGGGAAAAATAAAAGGGTAATATAAAGCTTTACGTGGTGTATGCATGACTCTTAATATCCATCAAAAGTGACAGCTGAAGATCAAATAACTTAACCTATGAATTCGTAAAAGTGGAGCAATTATTTTTTATAGCTATCAGATAGTGTTTTTCCTATAAAAATCAGTGTAGCGAGCTTGATTAGGGTGAATTTTAAATATTTATCTCAGTATTCACCTGCAAATAGAATGTAAAATATTTTTTAAAAAATTTCATTAAATACCATGGTTAAAGGGCGGAAATAGGAAAGGCAGCTTGGAGAGAAAGTGCAACCACATTGATTAAAGATGGGAAAACCATTGTGAGAAACCGCTTATGAAAAACTTATTCCAGTGCACCTGAGATAGATAGATAGATAGATAGATAGAGAGATAGGGAGGAGACTCCGGAAACGAGGCGACTGGGGATAATTTAGAATACCCCCCACTTTTTTTAGGAGGGAGAGGCTGGGAGTATCTTAAGGGACCCTCTCCCCCCTTTTCCTATATTTAATATGTATATTAGGTATATATAAGGTATTATTTAATATATAATTTAATTTGAACATCTACATTATATATTATATATAAGTATTTATAACATACAATAAACTACATGTTAAATATAGGTTATGTTATTAAAAAATAATCATAATATAATATAGGCCTAGTATATATTACATAGGCCCTATGTATAGCAAATATTAAATATTTACTCAATGTGGGCCCTATATGTCGTGTATATACCAATAATACCAGGTATAGAATATAGTACATATTCTGTGTATATAGTTAGTTATATATAGTTTTAGTACATAGTACATTTTTAATATTGGTTATAGTGAACCCACTTCGACGGCCGCATGGTCTAACGCGCTACCCTTGCAGTAGACTGGACTGCCGATGACGGGTAGATCGAGGTTCGTTTCTCGGTCGGGTGTACTGAGGTGTTTTTCAAATGGTTTTCCACTCCCCTTCCATGTAAATGCTGGTACACTTCCTCCAAATATAACCTACCTAATCCCTAAAACCATTAGTGAAATGACCCGCCTCGGTGGCTTAGTTGGCTAACGCGCCAGTCGTGTTGAGCCTGGCCACCAAGGACGGGGAGATCGAGGTTCGAATCTCGGTCGGGTGAACTGGGGGG
>CABFWO010000050.1:282860-310362 GCA_902155825.1 Timema genevievae | reverse complement strand
ACCGTGGTTCGGATTCCACGTTAAACTGTAGGTCCTCCATTTCATCTCACAATCACCCTACCATTGCACATTAGCGTAAGTGCGTATAACCCGAACGGGTAGTAAGACGCGGTGCTAATAATAATAATAATAATAATAGTGACTCAATAAAAATTTTTTTGAGGACATTAAAATTCGTAAATGTCTGTGTTTAAGTCAAATAATGTGTTTTGCCCTGTTAAAATAAAATGTAAATTCGGCCATGTAACCTGCTTGAAAAGGTAAAATTAGCTATTTTTGCGAAGATGTTTCATGCGAATTGTTGCGGCTCCGAGAACCAAATAAATTATTAAAAACGTAGCTCTAGTCTTCCTTAAACAAGTTAAGTCATATTTTAATTTTGTCACGAAATAGTAGGCCTATATAAATTGAGGATTGTTTGACTGGTTCTGAAGTCTCATTCTTATAAGAAATATAGGCCTACCACTGTAAGAATATTTCCTTTCATGTAGGCTGAGCTCTTAGATATAATATAAGCCTAAGCATAATATAATAGTGATTAATAGATATTTATCAGTGGAAATAAAGAATTATACCCAACATAATAAATGAATAAACATTATAAAATGTAAACGTTACTATTATTTGGAGTTATGAATGCTTACCCCTATTCTTAACCCCTCTATATTAGTGTAGGCAGAGCCTGTTTTTTTTAGTCCCCTCGAATTACTACCTGTTCAGGGAAACTACCCCGGTCGGGTCTACTGAGGGTGGTTTTTCCCTAAGTGATTTCCCACGCTTCTTCCACAGATACTATTAGGTTACCTCTAAAATACTTCCGTCCTCATTCCTACCCCTTTATAATAATTATCATAAATGCGTATAACCTAAAAAGGTATTAAGACATGGTGATAAAAAAAGAAGGGCTTTGTCTACACTAGCAACATTCTACGACACGCCACTGGAGAATAGATGGGGTTAATATTGGGGGCTTACATTCCCGACTCGAAATTATGGTAATGATTATTATACTGGCAACAAGCCATGACCCGCCTTGGTTGCGTAGTTAGCTAACGCGCTGGTATCGTGTTCAGCTGGACTGTCAAGGACGGGAAGATCGAGGTTCGAATCTCTGTCAGGTGAACTGGGGAGGTTTTCCCCTGAATGGTTTTCCGTTCTCTCTCCACGCAAATGCGGGCTCACTTCCTCTAAATTCAACCTTACCTAATCTTAACCCATTGGCTTAATAATTAGTGCTTAAGCGTGTAACTCGAACGGGTAGTAAGTCACGGTGCTAAATAAAAACAAGCCATGACACGACAATTCTTAAATATTGAGTAGATGCAATAAAATAATAGGCCGTTATCTGAAAGGGTGTAAGGTAAGCCAAGATATATATTCTATCCTTAAGGTAAATATTATGCCAAGAATGTCAAACATGACTTTGAAAAAGAGAAGTGTTTTGTGGCACTGATGGAGCGACGTTGAAGTCCCCCCGACTCGCACTAGACTAAAGATGAAAAGAAAAACATGACACGTTCAAGAAAGTCCACCTATTCCTTTTCATCCCTTTATACTCAAGTGAGATCAATTCTCCGCGACGCCTGAGTTGCGTGTGACGCAGGGGCTTGAGGCTCTCTAGTGGGGTGGGGATGGAAAGGGATGGAGGAGGTATAGAGGAGGGGGTAGGACGCATTGCGTTGCCATAGCGCCAGATGCGCCGTTCGGATGACGTCATATTAGAAGCTGGGGAAGTTTCCCTTTCCCGCGCTGGCGGAAATCCCATTATGAAGCCGAAATTAATATATAGAAAAAAATAACAGGCGTCGTTGGTACTGTTCCTTTATCCGGTGAGTTTACACACACACACACACACACACACACACACACACAGTCCCTCTCTCTCTCAACTACACACACACTATCTCTCTCTCACACACACACTTTCATACACACAAGCACTCTCACACACAATATAATATTGTTATTACTATACACTCTCACACGCACACTCCCTCTCACACACTCCCTCTCACAAACATAGACACACTCTCACGCGCACACTCCCTCTCACAAACATAGACACAATCTCTCACAAGCCACACATCACCTTTCTCTCTCTCCTTTTGTTCTACACTAACAACGCTCCGATCACTTTGTCGAGGAGACTACAATTAACTGAGAGGACTTGTTAATTACTGGGAGGTAAATACTTCAGACTAGTGAAGATCGTGGCAGGTAAACTATATCTCCATTCAGAGAGCGTTCGGAAGGAAAGAGGTTTAGGTGGAGGGGTTAAAGGTAAGGGGTGTGGGAATTGAATCAGAATTCTGCAGTGTTTGTAGCAGCTCAGTTAAAAAGCAAATGAGAGAATGGGAGAAAGCTAACGAGCTCGTCTAGGCTGAGTGCATTTCAATCGAGCTAATGAGGTAGGGATTAGGATGGTAGAATTATGGTGGAAATGCACCCAAATTTCAATGGAGGAAAAGTGATGTTATTTAGTCAAAATCACCATAGAACACCCTGGCAAGATTTAAACCCCGACATACCCGTCACCAGCAAACCAGACTAGATGAGTCCGATATGTAATACACATACCCGCCGATTAGGGTTATATATATATATAATATAAAGCAAGAAGATTAATAATAATACCGACAAAGGGCTATTATCTTAGTAGCTCCAAGGTGTTCCTGTTCAAATCCCGGTCAGAATATCCTATTTGTATTCAGAATACAGCTGGGTCAGATGCTATCGTGTTTTTTGATGTCTCAACCTGTGCCTTAAACAAATATATATGAACATATAGGTCTATATGTGTTATTTCAATACATATGTCTTAGGCAAAGGTTGAGAAATCCAAAAACATGGTAGCATCCAAACCAGCTGTAATCTGAATACAAATAGGATACTATAACCGGGATTCAAACAGGAACACCTTGTAGATACTCAAGAGGTTGACCCTCTGGCACCATTTATTACTCTTATTGCTTCATAGGTGCAATGCTGCAACTCCATTGGAACCCTAAAAGACGTGTGGTGACATATGGGTTAACTAGGACCAAGCACAACTCACAGATTATCTCCGGAGGATTGTCTTTGCGACTTGCTACTCGGATCGTCATAAAAATGGCCGATCTCGTGTTGAAAGGTGTCGGAGCTATCTAGGATTTGTTGATAGAGAAGATAGAAATAAAATTAATCATCAAAATCTCTCGCATGAAGTGAAGAAGAAAATTTGGACCCGTAAATTGATTCTAAGGCCCGAAAAAACCAAGGTCCATTTACTAATTTTCCTGCTCATTTCATTTAGCACTCCTCGTTCCACCGTCATTTTGGAATGCTACTCGTAGCTGAGCTGAATCCCTAAAGTTGAGCAGGGTCTGACTACCCTTGGCGTGGATGACGTCATCCAAATGGGCTCTGACACAAACACTAGACCAAACTCACCAGACTCGAAGCCTTCAGGTTAAAATGTCTGCGCTTCTTGGGACGGGGATCGCTAGTTGCCATTAAGGAGCTTTTTTTTTTAAAGGCTCATCTTAAACATGGTTTCATTAGAGAGAAGACACAAATATCCTTCGGACGGCTTCTAAATATCTAGGTTCAGGTAGCACTTAATCCTACCTCACAAAGAGCTTACTCAAACTGCACATTACGATTAAAATGGTCACTCTATGATGAATATGTTAAAAGGGAGTCGTTTAACAACTGCACATTTGGAAGTGCTTTTATCCCTGAATATTGACAACAGCAAACCCCAGTGTTGATGGACTCACCGGAACTTCCGTAAGGTTGAGGATATGGTGCATACCTTGTTTGTTATGTGTACACGATACGATTAGTGATGGCGTGAGCATAATTGTGTGCTCGGTACGGACTTACTCGTATGTCACCGCAACCTTAGGGCTGTAATAATAGTCAAGTACCGGGAACCAACCAATCTCGCAGTGTGCGAATGACAAGGAACTAGTGTCGAATGGGAGATTGGCTGACGTTCGAGAATCAACCAAATATTATTATCATCATTATCATCATTATCATTATTATTATTATTATTATTATTATTATTATTATTATTATATGTTGTTTCTTACGACAGGTCCATTCCTTTTGTCAGAGAACTTAGACCACCAATACGCGCGGTCCTTTGCTTCCTCCTTGAGCTCCCAGAATTTTCTTCTTTCCTTCAAGTCATCTAATATTTGAATCCTCCTTCTTCCTAAGCTTCTTTTTCCCCCTCACCCTTTCCTTATATGAGGCCGTACAGACGATAGTTCCTCCTAAGGATGTGTCCGATCCAGTTTTTCTTTGTAACGGAGAATCCCATACAAAATGGTTCTCTTCTCACCCAATCTTCTTAGGACTTAATCTGTCACCCTGTCCGTCCACCTAATCGATGCGGCTCTGAATCTCTTGGCACAGGTTAAAGACTTAACTATATCCCGACCTGGTTTCAAACAGGAGTCTCTCAGAGGAAAAAATAATCTTAGCTGCTCTCTAACAAGATTATATACTTGTTCATGAATGAAACAATAATATATTGCTTAGTTTTGGACGATAGTAACAAGCCAATAAAATATGTACTTTGTTTTATGTTCATACAAACTACACAAACTCTCAACATATAAACACATATAAATACCAACTGTTGATCTTCCTGGCTCCTTGGTCACCTAAATATACCTATTATTGATTTTCCTAGCTCCTTGTTCACCTAGGTATAGATAGTATTGATCTTCCTAGCTCCTTGTTCACCTAGATATACCTAATGTAGATCTTCCTAGATCCTTTGTCACCTAAATATACCTATTAATGATCTTCTTAGCTCCTTGATCACTTGGGTATAACTATTATTGATCTTCCTAGCTCCTTGGTCACCTAGATATACCTATTATTGATCTTCTTAGCTTCTTGATCACCTATGTATATCTATTGTTTATCTTCCTAGCTTCTTGGTCACCTAGATCTACCTATTATTGATATTCCTAGATCTTTGGTCACCTAGATCTACCTATTATTGATCATACTAGCTCCTTGGTCACCTAGATATACCTATTGTTGATATTTCTAACTCCTTGGTCACCTAGATATATATATATATATTGATCCTCCTAGCTCCTTGGTCACCTAGATATACCTATTATTGATATTTCTAACTCTTTGGTCACCTAGATATACATATTATTGATCCTCTTAGCTCCTTGGTCACCTAGATATACCTATTGTTGTAATACCTCGGTTACGGAGATGGGCCTTCCTCTCCATTTCAAAATGATAGCTCTTCTTCTCAATGAATCACCATGCCACTAATGTTCCTGAACCCAATGGAAAGGCACTACAGCGATGACTCACGTTGTAAAATTTAATCCTCACCCCCAATGTAATTATTACTCACCCCTTCGATTGAATCATTCCCCCCACCTTCTCTACCCCACATAAACTCAGGTGATACATATGGGGACGTCAAGTGAGAAGAGAAAATCTATTTTCTATTTTATCGGCTGCGACCTGCGCAGTGGGTTTATTAAAAAAAAATATAACATCACTCCATAAAACAACGGCAATGACAATTTATTTACTAGCACGATTATTTAAAATCTACTCTCAAATATGCTCGTCGTTAGATGGATTAAATATGTTTTTATTTTTAGTTTAGGGAATTCTTTGCTTCCGACCCGGTTTTTAATGAATAAAAAAAACTCTAATCAAAATTTAAAAATTCCGGCTTCGACGTATATGCGTTTGTGCACAGGGGCTACCAAGCCTGCCAGGTGCTCAAACCGGGTCCGTCCCCAGGGGCAAAATGCGCCCCCCCCCCCCTTTTTAACTTACTCGATTTTTAACTTACTCGACCTCAGTGGAGGCGAAACCTTATTTGTCTAGGCCAAGGGGATAAATTAGCTTAGCAATTAAAAAAGACCCACTTTGGTGGCCGCGTGGTCAAACGCGCTACTCTCGCAGTAGACTAGGCTGCCGATGACGGGTAGATCAAGGTTCGAATCTTGGTCGGGTGTAATAAGGGTGGTTTTTACAAAATAGTTTTCCTCTCTCCCTCCACGCAAATGCGGGTACAATTACACTAAATATAACAATCTTGAAATGTAAATTTTACAATAAAGAAAAATGAAAGGTTTATCTAGCAAAAATATAGATATAATTTGTAATCTATTAAAAATTAAACTATACTTTTTAATCCCTTCTATACCAACTTTAGAAATAAGGTATTTAAAGGCACCATCATTTATTGCTTTAACTTTAGTGTAAAATATTTACTATTCTTACAAAAATACAAAAACATGTATCTCTTACCCCCCTCCAACCCCCGATAATTGTATCAATAAAGTCTGTCGGATTTTTACCTAATGAAAACATTTCTGTGCGGCCGTACATTGTTTTTAAGCTCTTAATTTATATGCAGGAAATGTTCTTCGCGTCCTTTACACCAACCCTTGCAAATTCCACAAATAACCCCCCCTTCCCCTTGATAACAAGAGCAGGATCATTGTAAATCCGTGGGGTTCTTAGGCTACGGGTTTACATATATACGTCTAACACCGCAAACAAAAGTAGCTCAGAGATACGCCTTTGGAATTCATGAGTGCGAGATTGTTAGAAATGCATTTCTACTGTAAAGTGACTATTCTTTATTGGCATTTTCGAGAACATCCATTCTAAAATCACGGATAGGAGTGGGAAGAATAAAACGTTGATCTCATTTTGTATTTATAATTGTTGTTACCGCGTCTTACTACCCGTTCGGGTAGGACGCATATGGACTAATTACGCACCCACTTCGGTGGCCGCATGGTCTAAGGCACTACTATCGCAATAAATTAGAATGCTGAAGACGGGGAGATCGGGGTTCGATCCCAGTCGGCTGCACTAAGGGTGGTTTTTCCTAGATGGTTTTCCACTCTCCCTCCACTGAAATTTGGGTGCATTTCCTCTAATTTAAATTTTACTAGTCCCTAATCCATTAGTGTAATTAGTACATAGGCGTATAGCCCGAACAGGTAGTAAGACGTGGTGCTAAAAAACTAACTAATTACGCTAATTTTTTTTTAAATGAGAAAGGTTGACTCAAATTCCGATTGAGTGTACTGGATTTTTTTTTACTAAATGTCTTTCCACTCGTCCTCCACGAAAATGCGGGTTCACTTTTTATAAACTTAGGCCTTCCTCGTCCTTAACGCATTAGTATCTTTAACACAAGAGCATACTTTGTTCGTACGCTTATAACCTTAACGGCTAGTGAGAAGTTTCGACAAAAAAAAGTTATGTTTGATTAAATAAATATGGATGTTTTAAATAGAATATTTACTTCAAATGTATCAGTAAACGAACATTCCTTGCTATTTCTGTGTAGCCTACCTTTATGTCCGACAAAGTTATTGAAGATGTATTTGTGACGAAGGAAGATGACCTAACATACGTGACCTGAGTTGAGTACTGAAATTGATTCTTGAATCAATACAGGAAATACTTTATGACAATTTGAGAAAGCGACGTTGTCATTGTAAGCAAGTTTGAGAAGCGGTCGATACTGATTGAAATGCAAAACAAACGTTGTAATGTTCCCCACATTATTATTCATTTAGAAGTTTTGTAACGAATTTATGTATTAGATTAACTACCAAATCTGCCGTACCGCAGGCAGTGTCTGATTTATATTTTTGCCTCCTATAGGCTACGTAGATCTTGACACCCCAACCCGGAAACACCTTCAGAAACCGCCACCCTCAACCAGGCAAACCTTATCTTTAAATGTGTTGAAATAAAAAAATCAACCACCATGGTGATTTTTTTAAATGTTTATTATATTACGTTAAAAATAGTTTTTTAATACATTATAGAATAAAATACAGATTCATAGCAATTATAAATGCATTAATAATGCCTTTAATACAATCTATGCTCGTAGAAAATGATCTTTTAATGAAAGGAAAATAATATTCATACCAATCAGTAGATAAAAAAAAGGTATAGAACTTGTTGGTTCTAAAAAAAGTTTTGTTTGTAGAGTAACAAAGAGATGAATAATGTTAACTTTTACAATATCAATTGAGGTGACCTGGTGGTCTAGGGGTAAGGTGTCGGACTTTTGTGCTGGGGGTCCGGGGTTCAATCCTCGGTCCTGGCACGAATTTATCTGATTGCCAAACCCTTCCTTCACCTATGACAATACGTGTATTAATCACAATTTGTGAATGTGAGGAATGCCAGGCCTCCACCGTGGTTCGGATTCCACGTTAAGCTGTAGGTCCTCCATTGTCCTCCATTTCATCTCACAATCACCCTACCATCACACATTAGCATAAGTGCGTATAACCCGAACGGGTAGTAAGACGCGGTGCTATTAATAATAATAATACAATATCAATAGTTTTTTTTTACCAAGGTTGCCGCCTCTTTGATTTTTTCCGTCCCGGGCTATAGCCCCCTGAGCCCTCCTGTAAATCCAGCACTGACCGCAGGTAACGTAAAGTTTAGACATTTAGTACAATATTTAATTTGTAACCGTAGGAATTTTGTTCTGAATTCAGTTATAAATAAACATAATCGGCTATCAGCTGACGGAAGAAAGAAAATAGCTTTTCTGAAAAAGTACAAAAATTGGAGATATTTTCCCTACTTAATTCATTAGAGAAACTGGGCAAGACACGTCTTAAACTTCTTTTGGGAAAAATAGTTTACAGCAAAAAAAACCTCCTAACCGGCGGTGTTAATATTTATAATAAACACATTAAGGCACCTGCTTTGTCGATATCACGATCATTGATTTCTTGGATTTGACAATAATTATTCATATTCTGAAAATTGAAAAATGAAACATGGACACGGGAATCGAACCCGGGACCTTTGGCTTAGTACGCCAATGCTCTAACCACTGAGATATCCAGGAATCGTCCCGTGCCCAGGGTCATTCTTCATTCATATTTTAAGACAGAGTCTATAATGGACTTAGCGGAAATCGTCGGCTACAAATATGTGATTATATTAATAATTATTCAACTTTCTAGACGAATACAAGTTTTTTTATCACTTATTACTACCTGTTCAGGTCATACGCATATATTATAATTATTTCAATGGACTAAGGATGAGGTAAGAAGCATTTTAGTGTCAATCTACTCGCATTTGCATAAAAGGAGAGTGAGAAACCATTTAGAAAAAAAAAACCCACCCTCAATAGATTTGACCGGGATTCGAACTACGATTTCCCTGTAAGATACAGTATATTCTATTTATATAGTGACACCTTAGACCATGCGGCCACCGAAACTGTAATTACAAGTTGGGTTATGATTTCCTTCCATCCGTGACAACGAAACAGAAAAGTAAATAAATAAAACTCTAAATGTATTTTACCCATCCCATCTAGTCCAAACTTTTAATTGAGACATGGAAAGTTAGGATTGGGGGAAGGGTTAGTTTATAATTCAGAACAAATGGAAGAATATTATTTAAACTAATTATAATCATAAAATATATGTTTTAGTGTATTATAGCTTTTTTAAGTTTCCCCACTGTATAGTGAATTATAAAATAAACTTCATAGCTCTAATCACAGGAACCTGCATCAATAATCATGAACGCTTTTGGGCAAAATTAAAAGGATTTCGTAGAAAAATACTTTTTTTTTTTAAATTCACTTAATCTATGAACATATTGATAGTTGGGTGGAATTTTCTGCTGGCTCGGAGCATTTCTGATAATGTTAAAGAACATGTCACTCTCACAATATACTAAACTGCCGATGAAGGTTAGATTGGGGTTCAAATCGTAGTTGGGTGTCCTGAAATTTTTTTTAGCCTAATTGGTTTTCACCTTTCCTTCCACGCAAATGTGGGTCTAGTAATATCTATACGACAAGAATTTTTAAATGTTTATTATGATTAATATAACCTTTGTGTTTATTTTTATTGTAAAAAAAACCTTTTTCTAAAACAAAAGTATAAGAGTTCTATACCCGAGAAACCTGTAACGAAGTAATTATGGTAACAACAACGCAATTTTCTTACGAATGAACATATCTTACACCTGGACCAAGTGAATAGATCTACTTTAACTTATTCATACGTCAGGTCATATAACCTTCCTCTGTAACATTTGATGGATAGACTATTATTTAAACTTATTTAATAACACTAATAATATAGTAAAATGCTATCAAAGTTGACCCCATAAATATGTTTGCTTTTTTCTAAAAGGTGTTTCAAATCTACATTCGTATGGAAATCGAAGTATATCAAGAAATACTATGAAATGTTCGACTCGCATTCAAATAGTCATTATTTTCATCCTTGTTTTGTGAATAGTTAATTATATCGGCAACAATAAAATTCCTTTCAGAAAATAGTGTGTGCTTGTATAAATTAAGTTTAATGTGTATTTCGAAATAATCTTGCACGTTTTAAAAACAGTAAATATATCTGCAGAATACATTTAATTAAAACCATTCTCTTAAAGTGTTTTTTCATTCAAAACTAAGATATTTCACTTTACCTTTGTTTTAATAACTAAGAAACCTCAATTCAGTTTGCTACTGTATCTCTTCTTTGCACGATTCTGTACATAATCATTGCTAGAAATTAGGACTTACTCTAATACTAAATTACGCATAGGTTTTTATGATAATCACTTGTTTTGCTAATAGTAACCGTTATATTTAATCTTTTAAAAGATAATGTGTAGTTTTGCTTTAGCACTGCATCCTATAACTGTCGGGTTTTACGCATATATATATAACTTAAATGTGTTGAGGTTAAAGAAGGTTAAATTTAGAGAAATTGTATCCACATTAGCGTGGAAGGAGAGTGGAAAGCCATTTATGGGGAAATAACCTCAGGAAACCCCTACCAGGATTCGAACACCGTTCTTTCCGTCGTCGCAAGCCCAGCCTATTGCTAGAGTTACACTTTATACTATTTGACCACCAAGTCGGGTCGATAAAAGTTGACTTGTACTGAATTCAGTACGGAAACACCACCCGTGTGCACAGGGCATTAGAAACCGTGATAATGGCGTATCCTAGCTTACTCTTTTCTTAGAATTTACTATTTATAATATTGTAGTATATAATATTTTTGATTTGTAGATTAATAAAAATAATTTTTAAGTAGACGCGAACATAACATTACAGTTCTATGAGAATGTTAACATTATATCTTTGAACCCTTTATTTATACACTAAAAATAGTATATTTTCTAACGTATTGTATTATGATATCACTCTTTTTAGCTACCTTATACCGACTAATCACACAATAAAACAATCGGTGACCTGGTGGTCTAGGGGTAGGGAGTCAAGACTTCTGTGCTGGGGGTCCGGGGTTCAATCCTCGGTCCCGGCACAGATTTATCTGATTGACAAAACTCCTTCCTTCACCTCTGACAAGACCGTGTATTAATCACAACTTGTGAATGTGAGTGAATGCCAGGCCTCCACCGTGGTTCGGATCCCACGTTAAACTATAGGTCCTCCATTTTCATCTCACAATCACCCTACCTTTACACTTTAGCGTAAGTCCGTATAACCCGAACGGGTATTAAGACGCGGTGTTAATAATAATAATAATTATTATTATAAAACAATCAATGCAAAGCACGTGCTCTCATGAGGGGGAGGGGGGGCGCAAGACCCCAACTCGCAACTGATCCTGCCAGGGGAGTTTATATCATCAGCTAGCAAAGACCTTATCAAAACCCATGACACGTGTTTCCTCTCGACGAGGGTAATTTTAGCGAGTGTAAAACTTCAAACTTCCCCTACAAAGGACTCCGCAGAACCGGTTGCGTCAGCGGTTCAGTAGAAGCCGTTGTCTACGAGATTTTTTTCCGTTAGCACCGCATATTACTAACCGGTCGGGTTATACGCCTATGTACTAATTACGCTAATGTGTTAAGGATTAGGAAGGTTTAATTTAGAGCAAGTGCACCCGTGTTTGCGTGGAGGGAGAGTGGAAACCTATTTAGGAAAAATCACCCTCATTGCACCCGATTGGGATCGAACCCAGATCTCTCTGTCATCGGCAGTCTAGTCTAACACTAGAGTAGTGCGTTAGATCATGTGACCACCGAAGCGGATATATAATATTTTAAATAGGCTAATCTATTTCATTTTAGTTTATAATAGATAGCATACTCATACTAAGGCGTAGCTTACTAATTAAAACAATTAATCTAATTAATCATTAATATGTTTGAGTTTAGAATAGAAAAGGGGCTAGCCCGGTAGTTTACTTACATTACATTTTAAATTATATTGAATCCGCTCTTTTTCATTGAAGCTAAGATAATTCGCTCATGGTTCAAAATTTAAACTATACATTTTGCTGTTATATAGCCTTATTAAAAATTGAGCATACATAAAAGAAACACAAAAAGGATTATTTTTTATATTAATGAAGTATCACCGTCTTCGTCCTTTAATTTCATTTCTATTCTTGCTCTTTTGTGAGTGTGGACTCGCTAGATGCCTAATATTAGATTAAAGCAATTCTAACTTTGTGCGTGCCTGCTACAACTCAATTATAATTAACTTTTTCAGAAGTTCCACCTTTTATTTGACTGCGTTTTACTTGGGAAATAAATGTTAGAATTTACGTTAGGAAGATTTTATATAATGGATTTTTTTAGCATCTTACTACCCGTTTGGGTTATATACTTATGTACTAATCACGATAATGTGATATGGATGATGAAGGTTTAATTTAGAGGAAGTGTACCTTCTTTTGCGTAGAGGGTGAGTGGAAAAACATGTAGGAACCCCCCGCCCCCTACAATACACCCAAATGCGATTGAACCCCCGACCTTCCAGTTATCGGCAGTCTAGTATATTGCAAGGGTAGCGCCTTAGACCATGTAGCTACCGAAGCGGTACCATAATTTTTAATTTCTAAACTATTTAGTAGTTAACATTCTTCTAACAAAATTTTAAAATTTTTTCTACACAAAGATTGTTTATATGGTCTATTGATCAGATTTCCTGGCTACAGTCGAAGTTCTGACTTCGATCCCCGGCAATTCCATGTTTTTATGTGAAGTCGGTAATGGGGTCGGTAATGGGGTCAAATCAGCTTCGTGAGGACAAAATGAGCAGCTACTTTAAAGAAGTAGCACCTCTGGTCTAGAAAACTGAGCTTAGTGGCCAGATGGCTCATTGTGATGACCACATGGCACACTCTATCTGCAAAGGTTCGCACTATCTTCGTAAACATGCGGCGGCCACTCGGTCAGTATATCTCGCTTACGGGCTTACATCATGGATTTTTTTTTCTTTCTAAAACAATGTCTAGAGGTTTTGATATACGATTTAAGAGCGTTATTATTATTATTATTATTATGTGTTCTGTTGGTGACCTGGTGGTCTAGGGGTAAGGTGTCAGACTTCTATGCTGAGGGTCCGGGGCTCAATTCTCGGTCCTGGGACAGATTTATCAGACTGCCAAACCCTTCCTTCACCTCTGACAAGACATGTATTAATCACAACTTGTGAATATGTGGAATGCCAGGCCTCCACCGTGGTTTGGATCCCACATTAAACTGTAGGTCCTCCATTTCATCTCACAATCACCCTACCATTGCACATTAGCGTAAGTGCGTACAACTCGAACGGGTAGTAAGACGCGGTGCTAATAATAATAATTAGGTGTACTGTCTCACGACACGTCCATCCCTTTTGTCAGTGAACTTAGACCACCAATGCGCTTTGTCATCTGCCTTCTCTTTCAACTCACAGAATTTTCTTCTTTCCTTCAAGCAATCTAATACTTGAATCCTCCTTCCTAAGCTCCTCTTTCCCTCTACCTTTCCTTATATAGTGTCGTCCATAAGACAGTCCTTCCTAAGGATGTGTCCGATCCAGTTTGCTGCGTGCCAAAGAATCACATCCAAAATTGTTTTCTTCTCAGGACTTCTTCATTTGTCACCCTGTCTGTCCAACTGATCTTCTCAAGTCTTCTCCCGCACATTTCAAAGCTCCCCCGAGTATATATTTTTCAGTATTCCTGAGAGTCCAAATTTCTGCTCTGTACAGCGCGATGTTCCAAATGTAACATTTCATCAGTTTCTTCCTCAGTTCCAAACTCAACTTGCTGGTCAGCAGTAACCTCTTCTTGTTGAAAGAGCATAATGCTAACAGGAAATAATAAGAAAGCAACCCTTTTTTTTTATGTTTCAAATAAATATAACGAATATACCACAAGAGTAAAATTAACTGATGGTACGTATTACACCCCACCCCCGCCCCCTCCACCGTCCCTTATCCCCACAAGCTTCCCAACCACCGTGAAAAGTGGGTGTTTCGATGGAGTATGTTTCAGAAGGTACTCGAGCAGGAGTAGTTTTGAAAGCACCCCCAAACTCTTCCCCTTCAACCCCACCGGGCTTTGGTCCATGGGGGCAACCTCCACCTCCTCCGCTCCCTTCTTCTTCCCTAGGGTAACCCCCCTCTAAACCCCTCCTTTTTTTTGTCGCCTCCCGGATCCAGCGATCAATAGAACCCTGGCATCTCTCTCTGTCGGCAGTTCACAGAACACAACCCAACGGTTTATACGATACCAGGTCGGGAAAGGCAGTTCTCCATCTGCCCCAACCGACGTTTCGCGTCGGTCTTTATACTTTGTAAGGCGTCTCTGCCTGAGTGTCTTCTTAACTTGATTCTCTCTCTCTCTCTCCTTGTTTGATAACGATGAATTTAATACAAGGTTTGTTAGATGTTTATTCTTATAATAAAATATACTAAATGCATTTAAAAATAAATCAAGACATGTATTTAAAACTCGTAAGATATGTGAAACGGAAGTAATATATATTGTTGCAGAAACATAATGGGGTGAAGAGCATCATATTCCACCAAAGAGTGTGAAAGAAATAATATACACTTTTACAGAAACATATTGAGAAAAAAGGAACCTCACTGTTCACCAAAGAGCATAACAATCAACTTCCCACTTTCCAGACATCTATTTAAAAATGTATTTATTCATTTATTGTGAACTTTTCATAAAAATATATTTACTTATATTTTGGGAACTTCTTGTTTCATAAAAATATATTTACTTATATATTGGGAACTACTTGTTTTATAAAAATATATTTACTTATATATTGGGAACTACTTGTTTTATAAAAATATATTTACTTATATATTGGGAACTATTTGTTTCATAAAAATATATTTACTTATATATTGGGAACTACTTGTTTCATAAAAATATATTTACTTATATTTTGGGAACTTCTTGTTTCATAAAAATATATTTACTTATATATTGGGAACTATTTGTTTCATAAAAATATATTTACTTATATATTGGGAACTACTTGTTTCATAAAAATATATTTACTTATATATTGGGAACTGTTTGTTTTATAAAATTATATTTCAAATTTAAGTTTCTTATTTTTACTAGTCCTACAATTTCACAGTGATCAGTTATTTCATATCTCAAAGAAATTGGGAAATATCCACTTTTATAAAATACCCTTAAAGTTATTTTTCTGGATAAATGAAATGCGCCCTTTTGTTTGAAATGAAAAACAGTCTTGATACGAATTTTAATCAAAATGCTTTGAGCAGATTTTGAGAAAAACAATTTTTTCCTAATATTGCCTTCAAATAAACTACCCTTAATTTTAGGGTTGGATAGCTAATTCTAAACACTCCTTTGGAAAATTTTATCACACTCCTAGATATCAAGTTTTATCCCGATCGATAAAATGGTTTCGTCTCTAGGCCGAGATAAGATAGACAGACAACATTGCGAAAACCGCTTTTTTGGATTTAAGGTATCACGAGACGTCAAAATCAATCAAAACCTTCAATTTGATATTTTGAATGACCACAATACTTTCTCCCTCATAGGAATCGTGATAAAGTAAAACTTGGGGTTTAAAAATAACAGGGTTCAACATAAATTCGACTGTTATAATTATACTACACCCTCAGTCTAAGATGATGACCTAAGTGAAAGAAAAATATTCAACATGAATTAGAAAAAAAAAACATTGATACAACAAAACACATTCAATTTTACTGTTAGCTAAGTGAAAAATCAAAACAAATTTATTTTAAATTAACTTTAAATATTTCTAAATCCTTCCCGAAAATCTGCTCTTTTTTGTTTTTCTGAAAAAATAATGTTGTAAAGTTGTATTTTCAACTCACGACCAGTTTTTTTTTACAGATATAAAATAAATTAACAAAAGTAACATCGTGAGCCCAAATCGTTTATTTCATGGTCTAAGGCGTCAAGCTCACAATATAGTTAGTTTAAATTTCCGTTTGGGTGCATTGGGAGTTGTTTTCCCAAATAACACGTGTCATTATGGATTTCTCATTCTCTCTCCACGTCAATAGGGTTGAATTTCCTCTAAAACAACCTACCTCCCTCTATACATGTTAGATTAATCCAAAATTTGTGTTACTCGCTTTAGTGGTCAAAAGTTAAAAGGCGTCACTTTTGAAATAGACTAAACTACCGATGACAGAAAGATCGGGGCTCGAATCCCGAAAGGGTGTGTCAAGAGTGGCCTTTCCTAAATGATCTTCCGCTTTCCCTCAACGCAAATTTGGGTACAATTCATCTAGATTCAACCTTCCTAATCCTTAACTCAGCGTGATTAATACATATGCGTATAAACTGAACAGGTGGTAAGAGGTAGTGCTAAGAATAGATTTAAAAAAATATTTATGCTAAAAGGAAAAAACCTATTCTTTAATAATTAAAATCATATTTCACGTCTCCTAAACACAGTCCTTTGGATCCGACTCTAGCATTCGCCTTCATACTCCTTTGTTTGTGCAAGCTATGCCGGCTTCGGCCGTACTCTGGGCGTCTAGAGATTCATCACAGCAGCTCAGTAGTAGAATCCAACAAAATACATAAAAATCTGTCTCAATTTTTATCCAATTTGTTTTGTTTTTAGGTCAGAAGTCGGGAAGTTTCCACAATTTACCCAGGATCGCGCTCCATTAGCCCTTGGCAAGCTCGTGTGATATTTCCGTAGCGTTGCCATGGTTACCATTGGCGTCATTCGCCCTAATGTTTGTACAACCGTAGATGTATAGTATTAGAATAACTTCTTGGCGAATAATTGTCAACTCATCAATATTTTGTAGGTATATTATTCTTACAAAATCATTTAAAAGTACCTCGATCCAATACAATCGTAGCAAGTTTGACTTGCTAGCTATACTTCAATTTCATAAAAAAATACATTTTATTCGTCAGGGGTATTTTAATGCGCTTTATAAATCAAATTATTATATCAGCGTATGACTTACAAATGAACTTAATTCTAGAACGCACACAACACTCGACAACTACTACTAGTAATTTTATTTAAATTAAATTAGGAACCACACATTAAATTTTTTCAGCCATATCAATATTTAAAGTAAGATATAAGTTTGATCTGTTATGTAAAATTGTGAAATACAGAACTCCATATCATATTCATACAGATAATGTGATTACATAAAAAAACTTTCAGTCTGAATGCTTTCGAACTAGAGTTACATAAATCCGCATTCCAAAACTTGGTTAGCGTCCAATTTTGATTAAATTATAACTTATCGAAAACACGATAGCTATCATTATAATCTCTTATCAGATATATTTTGAGAGGACCATATATTGTGTTTATAATCGTACGCTATTCATGCATGTTCTAAATATAGTTCGTAGATTTATATCACTCTCTTAGTGCAGTCATACACGCCTTTTCTTGTTTCGACCAACTAAATGTTGAATCTGTTGGTATACCATTGGTAAGAAGCCAGATTTAAAGTTGTCAAAAAAACAATAAAAAATAATATCTATAATTATTATTAGTATTAGGTGTTCTGTCATACGAAACAGGTCCGTTCCTTTTGTCAGTGAACTTAGACCACCATGGCACCCTGTCCTCTGCCTCCTCCTTCAGCTCCCAGAATTGTCTTCTTTCCTTCAAGTCATCTAATATTTGAATCCTCCTTCTTCCTAAATTCCTCTTTCTTCAACCTTTCCTTCTATGACATTATGTAGAATACAGTTCCTCCTAAGGATATGTCCGATCCAGTTTGATTTGTACCGAGGATTCACATCCAAAATGGTTCTCTTCCCAGCCACTCTTCTTAGGACTTTATCTGTCACCTGTTTGTCCACCTGATATTATCAAGTCTTCTCCAGCACTACATTTCATATAATAATAAAAAACTGTCAACATGTATAGTATATTTTAGTAGAGTAAATTTCAAGAAAATTCTTTCCTAGCCTACTAGTATTGGATAGGGCCTAGCAAATAATTTTTTAGAATTTGATCCATTCTATTAAATCATAAGTTGTGTTTCTGTAACCTTGATTATGAATAATTAGGACTAGAATGTATGTTAAAACTTATGTATTAAATATCCATTGACCATGACATAATATTATTATATTACAATCATTATTTTTCACAGAATATTGGCACACATTTTAGAATTATTGTTTCATCTAGTAGAAATATTAGTTTAAATGTAACTTATTGTCTACTTCATTGCAAGTTGTAGATTTTAAAATTGAAAGTAACAATATTTCTATCGTCAATTTCTCCGTCTAGTGATTTCACAGAACGCCGTTCAGTGGCACGCCCTGGCAAACTTTTTAAGAAATGTGATTGATTGACATATTTTTGAGGAAGGGGGTTTGCTCACAAGTACATGAGAAAATGCATCACAACATTACTGCTGCTTGGAACACAAAAACTCGATGAGGGCTGTGTATATTAGTATTATTACTCTTTTTGACATACCAAATTGATGGTATATGTTTATGATGATTTTTTTTTCTGACTTGAGGCATCTAATAAAAAAGAAAAGGTGTTGTTAAAAAAAAAGGTTAGTTATGATGGGTGACCTATTTTGGTGATCAATTGGTCTAAGGCGTCACTAACAAAATAAACTGGACAGTTGATGATAGGGAGATCGGACTTTAAATCCCGGTGTATTGAGGGTGGTTTTTTTTCTAAATGGTTCTACCCCCTTCCTCCACGAAAATGCAGGTACACATCTTATAAAGTCAACATTCCCCCCCCTAACAAATTAGCGTAATTAGTACATATGCGTATAGCCCAAATTTGTAGTGAGAGACTACGCTAAACATAAAAAAAAGGTTGGAAGAATTAATCCTAGAAAGTAGACACATTGTGCGTATACGTGATTTATAAAAAAGTTTAAAGTTAAAAAAAACCTTAAAAAATATATACCTAAACTATTTCAATTTAATTTATATATTTCCTTTTGTGAACTTTCGGGTAAATTTTGAATACATGAGTATGCACACAAACTGAAAGTACTCATTTCCACCTTCATTAGCATTCCCTGCTATGTACTTAACATTCAACGACAGAACATTTAACCTTTTAAGTCTTAACTTCAGTGAAACATTTATGGAAGCGCGGGGATTTGACCCTTAATAATAAGTGCCCTAACATACGAGTCAACGACACCCCGTGGTAGCTTCTCTTATATTATGGCAAGTATTAATACAACGTCCATGTATGCCCTGTGCTAAATACAAGTTGTAAACTCGAAGACAAAAGCAGCCAACTTCTCCTGCTTGAAGTAGGGGAATGGTATAGAAGTTGTGTGATTGTACGCTTGTGGACTTTTAACTAACTTTAACTATCTTTAACGGTGCCCGAGAGGTTGAAAATTGTATCCATGACACTTACAGAGGTAACTATAGTATGATTTTGGTAGGAAGAACAGTAGAAGTTAGTTACTAAAGTTACTAAAACAATTTTAATATATCTATACATCAAGTGATATTATCTACAGCTGTCATATTTGATAGATAATATTAATACCTATAAAATAACAAGAATAATATGGTAAAATGTTATCAGTGTTTGCCACAAAGAAATATGTTTGAATTCTTCCAACCAAAATCGGGGTATATCACCTACCTAAGTTAACATTGCATGCGAAAATAATGTGAACCAAGAGTAAAAGAAGGTTGAAGACTCGGTAAGTGAGAAATTGCCGCGCATACGTTCAGATCTAACGGAATATTTGATTCTACGATGCGTTATTACAAAATAAGATTCACGCCAAAATAAAGTCGAAAGATTCCAACAGCGATATTTTTCCTTAACAATCCAATATTTTGAGTTTTATTAATACACAAAAATATGTAATTATGTGACATTAGCTCCTGTTCAACGATTTTTTTGAGCATATTCGCAGCGCTATGAGACAAGGTTTGATGAAAAAGTGCTCTAGATTAAGTCTTTCTCTAAAAATTGCATATTTTTTTTATGAATTCATAAAAAAAATATTGTAAGATATTTGAGAACAAATAGAGAGCTTTCCTCTTTGTCTTGAGAGGTCTCATAGTTTTCTTTCGCCTCTTTCTTATCGACATAATCAAGGGTGGTTGTAGCTTAGGAGTGAAAGGGAGTATAAGCTTAGACAGAATAGAAAATTAGTTCCATAAGACAACACTGACCATTGTATATTAAGCAGTGTGGCCTGACAGCGATTGATACTTTCTCGTTGACTGAGGTGGCCGCCTTAAGTCACCATCTAACCGACTGCAGTGCTATGCATCTCCATTAACATTGACCTTGGAAAGAATAGGAACTAATAGTCCAGTGATCAGCTCAGTGAAAAACAAAAATATATAGTAATAAGTTAAAGACTTTTCAACAGTAAAATAATGTCAATCTGGTAAACAACAAACGATAATGTTTTTAATATAATTTTTAATGACAAACATGATTTTGTTTTACTCTTATCTCAACTTTAAATTTTTGTAGTGGATTTTTATTTATTTTTACGCTCGTCACTTAGATTACCCGCAAGAAACTGTACGCGTGGACACAAAAATATATGTTTTGAAACGAATCTACCGTCATATTTTCAGTTATATTTCTATATCTTTTTTCTAAAAAAAATCCTCACGTCCTTTCAAAATAAAAACTCCTTTTCAACCATTCACGTAGTCACAGTTTTTCTTCTATTTCGGTTTCCGTGACAAAATTAGTCAAGTGTGTATTTTTGCAATAAAAGGGAAGCGTACGTACATACTGTTGGCTCTTCTTCGCTTTGGCATCAAGGCGCCTGCAGCATACGAAACCCAATCATCCGGTAGGTTGAGCTTGGTGCATACTGATCAGGGGGCTACCAACTTTTGAAGTCTTGTCTCGGTTCAAAGTCGAACCACACGAAAACGAACAAGATGTTCAAGAGTAAACAGATAACTCAGGAATGTGGCTCGACGAGAGAATAGTAGAAATGACTGTTCTTGGAAAGATCTTAACATATGTCATTTAGTCGCTCCGATTCATCGACAAATTAAGACAATTTTAACGCTTGATGGGGCTAGTTACAATCTCTAAGATCTTCCAAAAACAAACGTGTCTTCTTTCTAATATTTTTTATTCCTTTACTCTAAAAAATTAAACGCTAATTTATAAAATGCGCTGACAGCTCACCGATTTTAAACACAGGGATTAAAATGGGTTTGAAGGGAGAGGAAGCTCAGTATTTTTACAGTTCTTATAACAAAACCTCTTTTCTGAAACACACACACACACACTCACAAAATAAATATTACTTTGGTAAATATGTTTAGTTTAATGTTATACACATAGTAGTCTCAACATTTCTTGAACATTTGTTAAGGGCATCGCGAAAGCTGACCATAACTTTTTTTTATCAATTTAGAATGTTTCTGTAGGAATGTAACTATGTCCATTAACAATAATCAAGAACTGTTTATATCACCATGTGTAGAAAATATAACTAAATGTATCTGTTGGAGCAGGTTTTTTTTATTTTGTTTAGTCCAATTTTTTTTTCTCGAGAATAAAAAAAAAAGTATCTCAACTCGCGTTCCCTTCAATCCCACCTTAAACATTTCATAGGATTCATATAAATCTCACAAATAAAATTCAGGGAAGAGATTCACAATGTTTCACTCATTTAATCAGAGAAGTCGAAATATTGTTCTTAAACAAGAATTACTTTTGTTCTATCTCATTTTATATTCGATTTCAGTTAATTACAGTTGCTCATGTATTAAATGCCATTTTTTCTTTCACAGAGGGACAATGCACACATGAATGTGAAATAATGGTTAAAATTTAAAAAAAACCTTATATTTGGTCACGTTATACCAATTATGTGAACTAAACAAGGTTTAAATATCCATGAGTGGAAAATTTGTACAATTTAATGGAATTACATTTCGTACTTATATTATTTACGGAAATAGACATTAACTGTTGCATTGCAGGTGAGCTAACAGTTGATTTGACTATTATCAACAATGTTAAAATTACTCTTTTGTGTATTTACCAAACAATATCACAGAGTTTATAATTTTAACTGAATGTTCGAATTGTATATGGCTCAATATTAATGTAAACAAAACCCACCTAAAATTTTAAGATTATTTAATATTGTTTTGCCTGCTTCAGTGGCCGATGCTGATGACTGGGAGATCAAGGTTCGAATCTCGGTCAGGTCTACTAAGTGTGGTTTTTCCTAAAATAGTTTCTCAATCTTATCCCATGCGAATGAGGGGAGATCACCTCTAAAAATGCTTCCTTCCTCATCTATCAAAGTATAACCTGAACAGGTAGTAAAGTAATACACCTTATCTCAGTCGGTAGCGTTTATGTATACTGCGATAAGGGTCTCGGGTTTGATTCCCGGCATGGCCGAAAAATTTGTCATTGGTGAAATATGGGTTTACCCTTTCACAGTGATGAATTAACGGCCGGGGGCTGGATGTTGTGTCTGTCATAGGTTTAAGACTAACATAATTAGTACATATAATTAGTATATATAACATATAACCTGAACAGGTGGTGCAATTTTTTTTTAGTAAAACGTTGGTTTGTTATTCAGTTGATTTAATTGCTCTTAAATCTAAACGATCTATTCATATAACATTATTTGAGACGGCTGTGATAGAGCTATTATTTAATTATCAAATCGATCAGTTTTTTTTTAATATACAAGTCATACAAATAAATGACTGAGTAAATCACATCGATGAGCACGCGAACAAGACGCCAGGCCTCTCTATTCTAGTTTACCAATAATAAAGAGGTTGGGGTTCTAATCCTGGCTGGGTTTATTAAAGTTGACATTTAAATAGTCTACCACTCTTGAAAGTAAATTTTTTACATTATTTAAACATTAAAACTGCTAAATTTATTCAACTCTTGCAGACAACTACGAATATATTATATATAAAGCTAGTTTTTAATAAATTTCATATCTTGTTCTCAAAATTTACAAAAACTGTATGAGGTCATTAATAATTTGTATTCTTGGTCTTCCTGCTCCCTTACACTCTTACTGTGGATTCACACGTTCCCCGAAAAACTAGTGCAGAACAGAAACGTGTTCACGTTATGAGTTCTAAGCCAATCATAAGACTTCCGCTTAATCGGCGCGTGCTGTTCTGCTGAAGTTCTACTATTCTCTACTTTGACCGCTCTGCTCGAGATGTTTGGCACAGGAGAACCAATCAAATCTAATAACCAACCATCTAAAATTAGTGCACATGCGCATTTGTCAATGCATGCGCTATAGAGCCAGAAGAAAGCGGACAGCTTCTTTGGTGGTTGTTAGGAGATTTGAAATAACCCGTGAATGTAAAGTCTGTGTGTCGATGTATTGGATTGTGTCACGACACAGCATTAATAATTTAAAAACATTAATCTGGAGTTTGATCAAAAATATATATTTAAATACTAGAAAATTAAAGTTGCTGATAATAATCTGTTTTAAAGCGTTGAAATGCATCATGGGTCAACTTAAGTTGTGTGAACTACTACGCAGATTCTGCTTTCTATTTTTCGGCGAACTTGTGAATCAAGCTTTACCTTCTATGACATTACTCAACAAGCTATTTTTTCTCCCATACAGTTGGCCTTTCTTCGAAGAATCACCTGCATAAAGGCTCTCTTTTCATTGAATCTTCTTATAGCTTATTAATAATCTACCAGATTTGTTCACTTTAGGGCCCTACACACACATAAACTTGTCGGCCCGACCGTCGGGACAACAAATTGGAAGCGAGCCTCCACACTTCCCGAATAGCGGTCCAATTTGTCACTAGCTATCGTGATCTCAAAACGAACGCCATGGATCCATCTCTATCCAAATTAAAAAAAAAAATGAAATCGTGTTAACATGATTATAATTTCATAAAAATATTGCAAGGAAAAAAAGAAAAATGTGGGTTAAAAAATTGGTTGATAAAAAGAAATATTTCACGCATGCAATTTTATTACAAGCGTTGGATTCAAATGATTTTAGTTTTTTTAAGAATGTATCATGAATGTTTCTCTGAAATACTCAGTATGGTGACATAATTTTAAATAGAACAAAAGAGCGCACTGTGACTCTACCCACCTGAACGCTTGCAAAGTGGGTGACTGACTAGCACCAGGTTGGTCGGTTGGTACAACAACGCTACAGACACACCAACTCGTCGGACGACGGGGTGGGGAAGTTGGCGATCGGGTGGTTTGTACCAACCAACCGACCAACGGGGGAGAAAAAATTATATATTTGGTCTGACAACAAGCCTACACACTATACAATTTATCGGCTTGTTGGTTGGTTGGCCCGATAAGTTGGTGTGTGTATAGGGCCCTTAAATCTTCTCTACTCTCCTACAGCACGACATTTCCAAATTTATCCTTTGTCCTCAGGGTCAATGTCTCAACTCCGTAAAAAGTGAAGCTACACATGTTAACACTTTATCTTTTAGGTTCTTATCTCATGGTACAGTTTGATAGTCAGTAGCATCTTCTTATCGTTGAAAGCAGCTTTGGTCATTTCTGGTTTTGAATTTAATTTCCATGTAATCCGCTCGTCAGTCGCAATAATATTAATAAACAAGAACATAGCGCGTCGTTACATGGTTATATATATATATATATATCTTTAGTACCGCTTTTTACTACCCGTTTGGGTTATACGCTTATGTACTTATTACGCTAGTGTTTTTAGGGATTAAGAAGGCTATATTTAGAGAAAGTGTACTCGCATTTGCAAGGAGGTAGATTAGAAAACCATTTTGGAAAAACCACCCTCAGTACACCCGACATAGATTCGAACCTCGATCTCCCCGTCATCGTCAGTCTTGTCTATAGCGAGAATAGCGCGTTAGAACATGCGGTCAACGAAGCGGGTAGCCTGGTTATAGATTTAAACCCTTGTCGGTGACGTAAATCAGAACTAAAATTTAGGATATATTAACTTGATATCGGTCACTTTGTGATAAGAATAGAACAAAGTTACTTACATAATAACGTATTTACTAGGAGTATAATAGGAAGAATAGTATCCGACAGTTACAAAAACTACATGCAGTAAAATTTTATCAATAATATTAGCAAATTAATATAGTTATTTTCCCCTAAAACTTTCTTTGTTTCTACCACACTCCTACCATATATTAAACTTATTTAATGCGATACAAGCATTTCTTTGCTTTGACAGGTTTGACACAGGTTGATATATATGACCAGTTTCTAAACCTTTCAGATAGGTACAAATTTGTACCAGTTTTTAAAGCATTTATAGAGGTACAATGTCGTGTCAGTTTTTAAATTTATCAGGGAGGTAATCTAGAACTTTGTGCTAGTTTTTCAATATCTTCTCCTTTTATGTTCTAAGGAACTGTTTGACTGTTCACTTTGTTAAAGTATTCTTTATTTCAGCGCAAATAAATGACAATAGTATTGTTCTTACTACATCATATATTTACTATGCACTTGACTATGAATAAATATATCATTTATTACATTTTTTATTATTCATATTTTAGTAAAGTTATAAGATAAAGATTCCATTCTAGTAAATCTTTTTAGAGTTTAAACTAGTTTTAAAATCCTGTACACAGATTCTTAGTCATCATGCATAATAAATCAGAGATTTAAATCTGTAAACACATAAACCTACTTAATGGAGTGCAAATCTCCTTCCTTGGTACGTACTCTATTCTCTGGTTCAGACATTAATCATATTTTCTCCCACTCTTATGACGGTACTATCCAAGTTTATGGAGCCCACGTAAGCCAATAAGGCTCATAAATATCTAATAGATTTTCGGATATTTCTTTTATAAAGACTCCATACTTTGTATTTGTATAGTAGGATCCGCTTCAGTGGCCACGTGGTTTAAGGCGTCACTACCACAATATACTAGACTGACGATAACAGGGAGATCGGGGTTCGGGTGTAATAAGAGTCGTTTATCCTAAATGGTTTCCCATTCTCCCTCCTCGCAAATAAAGGTATACTTCCTTTAAATTCAACCTTCCTAGTCTCTTAACATTAGAATAATTGATACATAGTCGTATAACCTTAACGGGCGTGGTGCTAAAAATAAAGTAGAGTAGGATTTAGGTAAGAAGGAAGTTTTCGGAAAAACAGATTTTTTTTTCTTCTTTGCGCTCAACATTTTTTCAACAAAAACGACAGTTGAAAATCACATGATTTTACATATATAGGTATTTATTAGCTTTTAAAAGTGTCTAAAACGTTTCTTCCTGTCTAAATTTGACTGTGTATTCAAAAGCAAAAGTTAATAACGATATATTTTAAGGCATAGCTATTGGGAGTTTAGCTAAACAAGAGCTACAATAGATTTAAACTAAAAAGTGGTAAATTGGGGATGCACTGAGTAATACACGCTCTTTTATTCTTAAAACTCTTAATGTTTCTCTTTTTCACATATTCATCTATAACATTTAGCCACGTCTTACATGGCATATCCCTTCCTTTCTATCCACACACTCTACCTTCATATATTTGCTTCGTCACTCGATCCACCCTCATCCTCTCAACATGTCCAAACCAACGTAATACTCTTATTTCACACTGACGTGTTGGATTTTCTTTCAAACCACACTCCTTCAGCACCCACTCATTACTGACTCTGTTCATACGAGTTTTCCCACATTCATTTCTTAGATATCTTATTCCAACCACATTCACCTTGCTCGTGTGTTTCTTCTGATAAACCCACGCGTCACATCCGTCGAACAATGTTGGCATTCAACACAATTATTAGCGTATAACCCGAACGGGTAGTAAGACGCGGTGCTAAATAAAAAAAAACACAATTATTTTACAAAATCTGAGAGTATTTGTGTAAAAAAATATATATCTGTGTGCTTTATAAATATTAAATGTAGAAATAGAAAGGTTAGAGAACAGAGAAAGAAACTGTCTATATTCTTTAACCTTTATATTTCTACATCTAATATTTCTAAAACATACAGAGATATTTAATTTTCCACGAATACTCTCAGATCTTGTAAAACAGGACAATTTTGTTCCAGTTCTGTCAAATACGTGGAACACCTTCTCTTTGTTAGGTTTTTTGGTCAGTTTTTTTTTCTCGTCTCTCTTTCATTCCCGAACTAATAACTCTCGCTTTATGTGCGCAGTCAACGAAAGTATCCTGTGTTTGAAGTGCGCTATTATATATATATATATATATATATATATATATAT
>CABFWO010000050.1:264412-282761 GCA_902155825.1 Timema genevievae | reverse complement strand
TATATATATATATATATGGTTTAGAGACGTGACAAAGCAGTAACAATGGACGAAAGTCGACATAATACCTGTTACTTATGAGTTATGACATTTCCACCGGGGATTTATGTCTTTGTTCGGCTCAGTGGTGGTTATGTCATTTAACAGTCTCTCAGATATCTCCTACCCCTCCATACTCCCGTCCCCCACCCCATACCAAGTGATATTAATTCTCGCTTTGTCGATCAAGTTAACCTTCACCTTCCTCGTGAGCTATAAAGTACGTAGTGTTATCGTGAAAATTATTTGACCTCGAGATTATGATGGATTTTGGTGATCTGTATGGCCCCAAAATGAAAAAAAGAAAGTGAGTTTTACAATCTCTTGACTATTTTTGCCTTTACCTGAGTCTACAGCCGAAACTATTAAATATATCTCGTTCAAACTTTATGTTTATATGCTACATTTTGATAGCTTATGGCTATTTTTCTCATTTTCTTTTCAAGCTTTAAAATTAATCGTAGTTTACTAGTGACAGATTTTTTTTTAAATTTGTTTTATTCTTGAAGTTTTCGAAAATGGCTCTAACTATGTGATAAATAGTATTGTATATTTGTTTTTCGGAATAAAATTGATTTAAAGATCGTTTACTAGAGACTTTCTTTAATATGACATTTTTGAAAAACTGATTTAATAATTTTGTTAAAAATGGGTAGCTAAGGAGTTTTTATTTAACAAAAGAAAAACCAGTATTTCCTGGTTTTTCACAAAACAAATAAAATTTATTTTAGGGTCATTTACTTACTATTAATTATTTTTGAAATTTATGCGAGAAATTATGTAGAATTTTGACAAGTAATTTATTTTTTAACTTTATTTTTTTTTATGGACGATGGTTAGCATACTATTTAAGTTACATCAAAATGGGTAAAATAAAATTTTGCTTGGCTTCTTATTAATTTGTACTATCTGGATATTTACACATAGTAACGGTATGAGAAGGGTAAGTTCTTAACATAAATGTAACCACAATAATGTCACCGACAAACCTGATATGACGGGACTGAAGTCTTAGTGGTAACATAATTATTTCCATATGGAAGAAAGGGGAAGTTTGGGTGATGAATGATTTTAATTACGGACATGAGCCGTATCTCCTTTATAATCGAATACATAATTATTTTTAATCACTGCGTCTTACTAACCTTTTGGACTGTAGGCTTATGTAGGCCTACTAATTACGCTAGTGGTTTTAGGAACTAGCAAGATTATATTTGGAGGAAGTGTATCCACATTTGCGTGGAGGAAGAGTGGAAAACTATTTTGTAAAAAATACAATACACCCGATCAATATTCGAACTTTGATATCCCCATCATCGGCAGTCTAGTCTACTGCGAGAGTAGCGCGTTAGAACACGCGGCCACCGAAGCGGGTAATAAATTATTTCCGTCCACAATAGAAGCCTACTCCGTAGGGAAGGCCAGCTGTGATATAATAATCCACGACGGATAATTAATGCTCAGCATTAAAGGTGGGCTATGGGAGATGAGTTTAAATTTCACATTAAATTTGATTAAAAATTAATCTGAAATACATTCCAGAAAACTTAAAATGCACAATAGTAGTATGCTATAAAACTATTTATAAAATGACGTTGAAATGTAGCATCCCATTCTTTAAAGTAAAAATATTTTAAATAGACCAAATATTTTCTTAGCAAATTCAAATCTCAGTATTTTTTAAATTTTTTTAAAAATCCTTTGTTTTTATAACCTTTAAACTATAGTTAAAACAATTCCAAACAACTAGTTTATGTGTATCTAATTTTAATTATTTTCTTTATAACTAAACTATGTTGATAAATATTTTAAATGGCCTGCAGGTGACAAAAGGGACCTTTGATAAAAGTTTCATCTACACCGGTTGGTAGGTGGGAAAAGGCGCTGGTTTTTCATGTTGTCTGGTTTTATAATGACGAAGATCTCGGGGTTCGGATACCAATCGAGTGAATCAATGTGCTATTTCCTAAAGGATTTCTCATTTACTTTCAAGCAAATGTGGGTACACTTTTTTAATTTCTATGTCAATATTCTATACCCCACCAGTGTGGATATGCAGATAACCCGAACGGGTTGTACGATGCAAGGCTCAGAAAACTATTTTCATACACAATTTTCTTCTCTTGATTTACAAAGTATTTTTACATTTTATTTATTCTTATATTTTTTTGTTTCAATGTTTACATTTTCTTTTTCTAACCTTTCCTCAAACTGCGACTGGCATTTTTTATTTTCGTTTGGAAGTTAAACGATATTAAATTATGTGTCACAACTCACAAACAAGTTTCTTATTTCATCAAAGAACCCCTTTTTTTTCACACACAATTTTTTAGAATTTATTGATGGTTGATAAAATGTAAAGTATCTTTGACAAGTACATTTTTGTCAGGAATTTTGTGAGGTATAAGGCTCGCAACCCTTGGTAACGGTTTGTGAGAGAGAGACAAAGCGATAGAATAAGCTTCGAGAATATTATTCGAGATTTGAAAATATCAATCCCTCATTGGTTCAAATTCAAACTATATGACGAATAGCAGGAAGGCTGGCTGTATTGAGATGCAGCCTGGCCGAGGATATAAAAGGGCTTGAACTGGACTGTGAGGGGCATTCGGTTTCAAACTCTGTTTAAAATTATATGTCAGCTTGACTTCAATTTATTGTCACTCTGCCTCAAATTTGAATTCAATTTATTGTTATTCTTAATCATATCTTGTGAAATTCTGTAATATAGTTAACAAAAATCTTCAATCGTGAGTAGTAATAAAACTAAAACAGTGAAACGGAAAGTTTAATCAATAATTAGGGATAGTATAAAAATGATCATCTTTCCAAAGACGTGCCTTTTGGTCTAGTAGTCAGCACTCCTGGATACTGATCTAGAGGTTCTGGATTCAATTCTCGGCAGTAGCATATTTCCCGAAAGAGTAACTGTTCCTATGGTCAGCATGGTATGGTTAGTTAGACCAGAGTGACTAAAAGTTTACACACACAGGCGATCGAATTAGATACTGTATCTTTATTTTAATTCACATCAATTACTGTTTACAGCCTATAGCCTAGGTCAGTTTTTAATTCAAGCCATATAAAATGTACCACTACCGGCTTGCTAGACCTGTCGTAACATCATATCCCTTATAATCTAACTTAACACTAGGACGGGCACAATATCTAATTCCCGGCCATTAATGCATCACTCTGAAAGGGTAAACTCGCATTTCCCCAATGATAGATTTTTCAGCCATGCCGGGAATCTAAATCGGGACCTTTAGTTCAGTAGATAGACACGCTACCGATTTAGTTAAAGCATCGAATATATAATCCATTTCTTACGGTCAAATATTTAATACTCTTAAATTTTTTTTTTACAAACGGTCAATTACATCAAACGTAGCTGTTTTTTATTCTTAATACTGTATGATTAATTTATGAAGAAAAAGCAAATGACGATATAGCTGATATTCATAAATTAATCAAATAAAATTAATGTCAAATAAATAAAACCTTTTACAAATTCTGACACCGGTTTCTAAAAGCTTTCAAAGCATTTAAAAAACTATTTATCATTGCCAGAAGGACATTTTGACTTATATGATTGGCAGGATATTTTCTGTCAGTATTTCCTTCCCCTCTCCCCCCTCTTTCACTTTAAAAACATTGCTATCTTTAGTCAATGATGCCACAGTTCATATCGTAGTTACATTGACGTTAATAGTGTCCATAAATATTGTTTGATTAGGTAATAAAATATTTTAGTCTGACCGTAATATGAGTGTACACTTAATAATTTATCAAGGTGATGGCCTTACCTTGATGGATTACACTATGACCCTATCTTATATGTTACACCATAATGTAATCCATCAAGGTAAGCTTGATATCTTTGACGATAAACATAGAGAAAGACCATTTTCAGTATTTCTTGAAATATTTAATTGTTTAAAACAATTAGAAAAAACATAATACTTATTTATTTAACGCGCACATGTTGAACCGACTGATTATATCAGCACAGGAGAATTTCTATGAGCGAGAGTGAAAGCGCCTACCAATTTTGCTGGGAAAGTTATTTTCACGTAACTTCCAGGGTTCTTTTAAATACCACAATCGAGATGGGACCGACGGCTTTACTTCCCCTCTGAAGGAAATTGTGCTACGGATCGCTCAAGAGAAATCTGGTGACTCAGCCTGGGTTTGAACTCATAAACATCGGGTCTTGAGGCGAGCACTTTACCCCAAGACCACCGAGGACGACAAAAACTACAGTAAGAAGAGGTGATTATAATTGTGTTTCTTATAGGTGGAAGAATATGTTCGATTTAAAGAAAATGTGGAGAGTAGGCGTTTTATAGGAAAATACTTGATCTCCGTTGCATTATTATTAATCCAACTGACATAGTTCAGCATTATTTAATAGATATAACTATATATATATTTATTTAAAACATGAAGATATTTCTTTTAAGAATTGATTCCGGGAATTCAATTCCATCGATTTTCTTAATTTTCAATTTTGGATGAGGCTACTGGAGATTGGAGAAGGTTACATAATGATGAATTATATATCCTGTACTAATCACAAGAAATTGTTAGGATAATCAAATCTCACAGATTACGGTGGGCAGAACATGCAGCGCGAATGGGAGAATCTAGAACCATTTCAGGGTACTAACTGGCGAACCCCATGGGAAGAGATCATTGGGAGGACCTAGACGTAGATGGTAGAATAACATTAGAATAAACCTGAAAGATATAGGGTGTAATGAGGTGGACTGGATAGAACTAGCTCAATATATAGACAGGGTGTAATGAGGTGGACTGGATAGAACTAGCTCAATATATAGACATGGTGTAATGAGTTGGACTGGATAGAACTAGCTCAATATATAGATAGGGTGTAATGAGTTGGACTGGAAAGAACTAGCTCAAGATAGGGATAGGTGGTGTACTTCTGTGAGTGCGTCAGTGAACTTTTGAGTTCCTAATGCTATATAGTGAGTAATTATGAATTAAAGCTGATACACCAAGAGAGTTCCCTCAAATTTCAAAAATATTCAAATGGGAAGACGCAGTTTCAGAACATAACAATGACTTTTGACATACATTTATAAAGGTTCACCAAACCGAATGTTCTTATTTTTTTAAAAAAAATCACATATATTATTACGCTGTTTAAGAATGTTACAAATTTTCAATAGCAAAACAGACATTTAAGAAAACGATGCCCACGCTTCTAGAGAATTAATGACTTGTACATCGAATATGTGATATGAGGGATGATCCAGGGCTGTATCCGAATATTCAACTTATGCGGCGTCGCGTTGGCTCGTGGCGTTGGTAGCTGCATATGCAATCACGTGACCAAGTGTAGATCTGTCCGAATAGTCGCGAACGAGACCGATGCAGTCTTCTTGAGGCTTTGGTAACCATGGATACGGAAAGCTACAAGCCATGCGGTTTTTTCGCGGTGCAATTGTTTTATTATTATGACTGGCAATTGATTTATTATTATCGTTTCGTCAGCTAGAGCACCTAGAGCCTCTAATTAATTTGCAATCAAATGTGAAAAATGAAACTGAAACAACGTCAGACGACATTTTATCAATTTATATATATATATATATATATATATAGTCCCTATGTCCATCTGGCCAAACCAGGACCCAATCGAAAGGTTTAAAAAAATACTTTCTTTTCCAGAAATGTATGGAATTTTATCACGTAAAAAAGTTTATATTTTTATTTTTTTGGCAAGAATATCGCAATTTAGCAAGAAATTAACTGTTTAGGTGGCTGCATGGTCTAAGGCGTCATAATAGTGTTAGACCAGACTGCCGATGACAAGGAAATCGGGGATCGAATCCCGGTCGGGTCTACTAAGTTTTTTCCAAAATGGTTTTCCAATCTCCCACCACGCAAAAGTGGCTACACTTTCTTTGAATTCAGCCTTCTTCATCCCTAACTCACCAATGTAATTAGTGCATAGGGGTATAACCTTAAATGGAAAGACTTGGGGCTTTAAAAAAAACAGAAAATTAAATTCAAAATAGTCTTTAGTTAATTGTTCCTTTTAATTTGTCCTATTTTTAATGATAGTATTGATTATGATCATTGGTTACCCATGCGCATGTACATACGGTATAAGGCGTCAGTATCGCAATATACATGATTGCCATTGATGGGGGAGTCAAGGCTCAAATCTCGGCTGGGTGCAAATTTTTTGGGGGGAAAGATTTTTCATATCATCTCCACGCATATTTTGATGCATGTTCTATAAAAAATCTCAATACTTAGATTAAACCGTTAGTAACAATTCTGATGAACGTAATAATAATAATAATAATAAAACATGATCCTTAGTAAGAGGCAAAGATATGAAGAACGATTCTTAAGGTGGAGTGGAAGGGGATGCGATTCAAAAGTCAGTATTTTTAACTTTTTTTTATAAAACAAAAATCCCCAAAATAAATAAAATATTTAGTTGCAGTAGTAACATTTGATTAAATTTGCAACGCATAGTGATTTCAACAGTTCTAGAATATTATGTCTTGGGCATATTGGACCTTGATGATTAGCACATTTTAAATACAAATAAAAAATGCTAGTCACATTCCTTACATTAACTCCTTTCACCTGGATGTGTGAAGTTGTTAAAAATTTAAAATCTTTTGCATCTGGCTTACCATGTAAAAGTCAAATCACGCCAGTATCATAATAAAAAATAAAAAATAATTTATTTGAATTCACGTTCACCAAAATGAAACGTGTTTATTGAAATCCTTACCCAACCAAAAGGAACTAACTAGATGTTTTAAAAAAAAAACTAGATCTAAATTTTATAATCTGAATTCAGATGATTCAAGAACTGTCTTACCCTCTTCAGTGGCTGAACGGTCTAGGGTGTCATTTTCATGTCAGACCGGCCTCCTTAATACGGGAAGCTCGGGTGGTTTTTCATAAATGGTTTCCCACTCTACTTCCACGCAAATGTGGGTAGATTACCTATAAAATGCTTCATTTCTATCCCTATCCCATTAGAGTAGTTATCATAGATGCGTATAGCCTGAACAGGTAGTAAGACGCTGTGGTAAATAAAAAAAAAGAAAATAACTGTCGTAAAAAGGTTCTAGTAAAGTGGTCACATTCATTTACACTTCAGTTAACTTTTAGAATTCACCTGAATAATTCTTAAGAAGAATATATCTACTCCGTGTTTGGGTGGCTAAAAGTTTGTATTCGCTGGTCATGAAACTAATACTATTAATTTAATACTTGTCCCCCCTCCCCTTTCCCTCCTTAATTGCTTACTAATAAATTAAAACAAGTTTGTTAAAGTTTCAGATAAGCTTCTCTCGTGATTAATGATTTTTCTGTTATGGCCTCGGAGTTGGATGATAAAATTTTGGTGCGACTTTTAATTTATGAGAAATAAGCCCACATATATCTTTAAATTTAGGAAACTTAGTCTAATTTTTTGACAATTTATTATCCCAGCTGGGTGTGTTTAGGGTGAATTTCCCTATACTAATGTGGGTACATTTCTTCCAAATTGTACTTTACCCACTCTTAATTGATTAGTGTAATCAAATGCGGAATAACTGGAAGGGGAGTTAGACGTGGTACACACATAAACAAAGACTTTTAAAATTGGTTATTTTTTAGCACTTCGTCTTACTATCTGTTAGAGTTATACGCTTATGCACTAATTACGCTAATGGATTAGGAATTGGGACAGTTGAATTTAGAGGAAGTGAGCCCGCATTTATGTGGAGGGAGAGTGGAAAACCATTTAGAAAAAATCATCCCCCGTTCATCCGACCAAGATTCGAACCTCGATCTCTCCCGTCATCAGCGGTCTATTCTACTGCGAGAGTAGCGCGTTAGACCACGTGGCCATCGAAGTGGGCTATATTTTATTAGTCTTATTTTATAGGCATTGATAATATTTATCATAAATTAAAGTTGAGGATCACATTGTATGATTTATGAATACATGAAAGTAGATCTAATAACTTTTCTAGCTGTCTGTCTATAAAAAATTGGATAAATTTATAAACACTTATAGAATAGATAAAGCTAAAAGAGTTCGGCACGGATCTTTTTTAAGTTTGTATTAAAGTTTGAAATAACTTTAGTTTGATAAGAATGAAATATTTTAAGGGTTTGACAGAACTTTCTTTTGTTAAGAATTCTCTTCACACTTATATATTGGATAAACTTTTTTTTTGTGGGCTCTGTAAACTCTTAAGCCTCAAGATTCTTGTATTCTCCCCCCTCCCCCCGTTATAAGTAACTTTATGAAAGCTCTTTAGCGTAACCTTTCATCCTTTCCAAAGAACAGGACACTTTATTTCGACGTTAACATCTGTCTTATAGAAAGATTTTTAGTTGAACTTTTAAAAAACAAAATAATCTTCATTTATATATATATATATATGGAACAAAAATGATTTCAATACTTTCTGTAAATTAAAAACAAAGTGACACTAAGCCTTCAAACCTTTGTATGAGGACTTTGGGTTGAATACTTGTCAGGTCAAAATTTGTTCTCTTTACGCAAGTCAAATCAGGTGAGATACGAGTGGTTTTTTTAGTCAACAATTAGTTTCCCGCTTCGGTGGCCGCATGGTCTAACGCGCTACTCTCGCAATTGATTAGACTGCTGATTACGGGGAGATTGAAGTTCTAATCCCGGTCGGGTGTATTGAGAGTAGCTTTTCTTAAATGGTTTTCCCCTCTCTATACGCAAATTCTGAATTTGGCCACACTTCCAAAAAAAACTCAACCTTCCTCATCCCTAACATATTAAGGTAATTACTACACATGAGTAAACCCAAGCGGATAGTAAGACGTGGTGCAAAAAACAAACAAACAAAACAGCAACGTATACAACACAGCCAACACAAGGATACATACATAATAAATAATTTTTGAGCTTCAATATATCCAATTATATGGTTTGGTTACTGCAGATAAAAATATCTCCTTGGTTAAACTATGTTTAGATATATGTTTTAATAATGTTACTATTTGATTTGGTAAGGAGTAATAAATGACAAAAATGACAATAAATGAGTAATAAATGATAAAATTATATATTCTTTATTTGAATTCCCTTCTACTTATTTGATAATAGCTTTAGTCTTTTATGACGACATGTGTCGGTGTTATTACTGATGATACACTATGTTCAGGTCTGAGGAAAACCAATGTAATTGTAAAATAATTAATAGAGATATGACAATAAAATTGTAAGGTTAATAAATTGATAACATCGAAACCTGTCATCATTGAAGAGTAATCTACTATAAAATAAAGCGAAGGGACTAAAAATAAAGAAGATATAATTTTATATTTATATAGTTTTTGTTTTAGTGAAGCATGAAAATACGTACCTTGACGATTATCTTAATTTTTTTTTTTTTAACTTCTTAGAACATTTTCAATATTTCTTTGAGTAGGTGCAGTAGAGCGTCAATTCCCAATGAAAAGTGTCTCCAATGCTCGTGTCTCAAAACTCACCTGAAATATAAAATAAAATTGGAGTTACAGGAGCTGCATTTTTTATAATTTAATGACGACATAGTAAATGCTCAACTGTCTCGACATATTTAAATAATGTTTTGTTATTTCAAAATACTATTTAGTGCATAGTGAAATGTAAAAATAGTAGCAATGGTTTATATTATAGCTAATATTACATTTTAAGTGGGATAAATAAAATTAAATAATTTTACACTTTCTCATAAATATTTTAATTTCAGCGATGTTTTACGAAAACCACAGCAATCTTGTGTTTAAGGGGTTGTAGGGGTCAAGCAGAAATCATAAATGCTAAAAAACCAAGTGGGTTTTAACGTTACCGGGTAGAGCTGTTTGGTCGTAAGAGAACAAACAGGGGTTTAGGAAAGTACAAATGTTCCTATAACGGTTATATCTCATTTCTCGGACCTAGGACTTAATGATGAACCAAAATATATACATTTTTTCAATTTTCAGGGGAGAAAATCATGAATCAATGATTAAGTAGACCATAGTAATAATCTACTTACTCTGCTTATGTCTCTAGGGGCACTCTCTAAACTCAGGAAATTACAATTTTATTTCTCCCGAGAAGGCAATAATTAATAAGCCAGCAGACCTAATTTACTAACATTCTTTTTTTTTACATGCACCACGTTTTAATAGCCGTCCTGGCTATACGAATGTTTATACTAGTGATCAAAGGACATTTAAGGCCAACGTTAAAGGAAATGTACCTGCCTTTGCTTGGGAGGAGAGTGGTAAACCATCTAGGAAGAGAAATAAACGCCTCAGGACAACCACCGAAGGATTATAAACCTGAATCTACTCCGTCCCTATCAAATCACACAAGACGAGATTCACGCCTTTGTCCACGTGGCCATCAATGAGAGTTAGTTTGTTTTTCCTTGCGAGCCAATGCGCGGCGTGCGTGTTTATAGGACCGGTGGGTGACGCGTTCAACAGGACGTTAGCCTCACATGTCACTACCAATGATCAAATACACAGATAATTTTTTTTTTGCTGTCCCCGTTTCTAAGTTTACGAGAGCTTTGATGGAATTATTACATGATCGAAGTAAGATATGGAAAGTTCAGCCTAGGAGTAACCTCATTTGACAGTTTGGTAAAAGTTATCTCTCTCAACTTTAGAGCGTTCATACGACAAGACACATGTTTATCAGATCCCATTTTTAAGAGTGCGTGTGAATGGTGACAATTGGAGGACAAATATATGGAAATGTTGTTAATATTAGTTTTTATTTAGCACCGCGTCTTACTACCCGCTCAGGTTATACGCTTATGTAATGACAACGCTAATAATTACAGGGATTAGGAAGGCTTAGAAAAATTGTACCCATATTTGCGTGAAGGAAGGTTGTAAAACTATTCACCTTCTTAAAATCAAGCTGATTTTTAAAATGTATCGTTTGGCTAAGGTTTATAACCCCTTCTTGCCTCTCCCACTCCACCCGTCACGCACTTCGCTTTTTCGCGTACGTCACTAACTACCTTTAAAAGATTTTTATTCTTCAATGTCGATATGACTAAAAGCTACACACGGTATGGAAATAAGCAAAGTTTATAATAAACGACACTGTTGTATTGTATTGATCCATGTGGACAGAGAGCCAATGTATTATTATTAGCACGGCATCTTACTACCCGTTCGGGCTGTACGCACTCACGCTAATGTGTAATGGTCGGGTGATTGCGAGTTGAAATGGAGGACCTACAGTTTAACGTGGGATCCGAACCACGGTGGAGGCCTGGCATTCCTCACATTCACAAGTTGTGATTAATACACGTCTTGTCAGAGGTGAAGGAAGGGTTCGGGCAATCAGATAAATCTGTGCCGGGAACCGAGGATTGAACCCCGGACCCCCAACACAGAAGTCTGACACCTTACCCCTAGACCACCAGGTCACCAAAAGCCAATGTAAAAGTAAAACACAAACTTAGACTTAATGGCAGTTTAAAACAGAAATATCTAGCTACCCGTACTCATTGAAATGAATTACAAAAATCTTGCCGTGCCACGCTATCACGCCGNAGGGGGCAGATATAGGCGCATGAGGGGGCGGAGAAAGATGTAGGAACACGAGGGGGCAGATATATGAGCATGAGGGGGGAAGATGTAGGAACACGAGGGGGGAAGATGTAGGAACACGAGGGGGGAAGATGTAGGAACACGAGGGGGGAAGATGTAGGAACACGAGGGGGGAAGATGTAGGAACACGAGGGGGGAAGATGTAGGAACACGAGGGGGGAAGATGTAGGAACACGAGGGGGGAAGATGTAGGAACACGAGGGGGGAAGATGTAGGAACACGAGGGGGGAAGATGTAGGAACACGAGGGGGGAAGATGTAGGAACACGAGGGGGGAAGATGTAGGAACACGAGGGGGGAAGATGTAGGAACACGAGGGGGGAAGATGTAGGAACACGAGGGGGGAAGATGTAGGAACACGAGGGGGGAAGATGTAGGAACACGAGGGGGGAAGATGTAGGAACACGAGGGGGGAAGATGTAGGAACACGAGGGGGGAAGATGTAGGAACACGAGGGGGGAAGATGTAGGAACACGAGGGGGGAAGATGTAGGAACACGAGGGGGGAAGATGTAGGAACACGAGGGGGGAAGATGTAGGAACACGAGGGGGGAAGATGTAGGAACACGAGGGGGGAAGATGTAGGAACACGAGGGGGGAAGATGTAGGAACACGAGGGGGGAAGATGTAGGAACACGAGGGGGGAAGATGTAGGAACACGAGGGGGGAAGATGTAGGAACACGAGGGGGGAAGATGTAGGAACACGAGGGGGGAAGATGTAGGAACACGAGGGGGCAGATATAGGAGCATGAGGGGGAGGGGAAAGATGTAGGAGCACGAGGAGGCGGGGGGCAAATGTAGTATCAAGGGGGGAATGGGGATGGATGTAGGAGCACTAGGGGCGGGATGTTGTTATCTTTCAGAAACCTAGATGATTATTTAACCATCAACAAATTAGATTCTAAATTTGGGTTTGTTTCTTTGTCAGTTAATGGGGCTGTTATTTATAACGAGCATTATTGTTTTATTAAACTCTAATTCAGATTGTTGTTGCTGTATATATTAATACAGTCAAGTCGTGTACTTTTCAGTTTACATGTTTACATCACTCGCCTATTAATAATAGCCTATATATAATTTGTGTTTGTAACGGATATAAGCTACATCGTCTACAATATATCTTACGTCAATGGTAAGAAGGTAGCCCATTTTTAAACTGCTCTTTTACAGGTCCTTTAAAAAAAATACCTCAATTTAGTGTTTGGATTGTCTAGCAGGTCGATCGATATATTAGCAATTTTCAGTCGATCTTTTGAGTATCTAAACTTCCAAATATATCAAGTACTTTCAGATAATATTTGATTGTGACCAAAATGGTACCATGATCGACTATAATCGGAAATGGTTAAATAAATTTAAATATTTTATTTATTCTAAATTTTCTTCTACAAAGGTTTGTACATAAATATTTGAACAAATATTGAATTCAAGGAATATATATATATATATATAGGGAGAGAGAGTGAAAGAGAGTGAGAGTGAGAGAGAGAGGGAGTGAGAGAGAGTGAGAGAGTGAGAGAGAGAGGGAGTGAGAGAGAGTGAGAGAGTGAGAGAGAGAGGGAGTGAGAGAGAGTGAGAGAGTGAGAGAGGGAGTGAGAGAGAGTGAGAGAGAGTGAGAGAGTGAGAGAGAGAGGGAGTGAGAGAGAGTGAGAGAGAGTGAGAGAGTGAGAGAGAGAGGGAGTGAGAGAGAGTGAGAGAGAAAGAGAGAGAGAATGAGAATAAAAGCAAAAGTAGAGTAGAGTTGATCGCGTGACCTTTGTTAAGTTTTGAAGTCAAACGGGGCCCGAAAAGTTTGCTAACCCCCGGTATAAGGCGTCACTCTTACGATACATTGGACTGCCGATGACGGGGATCTCGGGGTTCGAATCTAGGTTGGGTATACTGAGGGTGGTTTTTTCAAAATTATTTTCTACTTTCTTTTCACGCAAATGTGGGTAAACTTCCTATAAATATAGCCTTCCTAATCACTAAAACCATTAGCGTAATTAGTAAATAAGCGTATAACCCGAACGGGTAGTAGGACGCGGGGATAAAAAAATATATATATTCGAACCCTTGACTTCTATTTACCAGAAAACCAGACTAGGTGAGCTTGAAGGCATACTCCACGCGACCACCGATGCAGGCCATGGATTTATATATATATATATATATATATATATATATAGAAAATTAGCAATCCCCCTCCAACCACGCCAGCGTCTCGCCTTTCACTGTTTATGTGAGAATATTGCTGACACTAAAGAGGATTGAGGAAGTGTCAGAAGGATAAGAGAGATTGCTGACACTAAAGAAGACTGAGGAAGTGTCAGGAGGATTGCTGACATGAAAAAATAAATCTTGATAGACAATTCGCACGGACAGGAGGGATCAAAATGTTGATAACTACTGAAAGCGCACAGGTTTAATTTGTGTACCTGCTTTGTAATATATCAGAAATGCACCATTATTTGTATTCTCTGAGTCCCATTTGGCAACACTGCTTGTTAATCACTTATTTTGAACGTGATCCCTCAACAGATGAGAGCTCTAAACTTGGTAGTGACAGTGACTAATAATGGCAGAAAATGTATATTTTTTTTAGAAATTACAAGTATTTGTAAATATTAAAGAGCGTACAATACATGTTTGCCATGTTGCCACGTTTCGTAGGTTTTTTTTCCCTGTGCGATTTTGATTTAAGATCTAGGAGATTTTTTTTAATCCATATTTTAGTGTGCTTTTGATAAGCACATCGATTTATTGACCGAGCCTAGCTAAATCCGGTTTTAACTTGACCGTATATGATTTAATCTGTCTGCATGTCCAGACGATTGTTCATCGATAACTGTCAAATACGTGAAATTTCTTTAAAGAAATTTGGCAGCTACAATTTTTTACCCTAAGATAAACGATACATCTACATTTTTTTTTCAATCTAGCTATCCGTTTCAATATGGTGGCCACTCAAAAGTTATTTTGTTCAATAACTCATCTCAAGTGATTTGAATAAAAAAATGTTAAGCAATAAATCGAGTACATAAGGCGTATTTTATTTGATGTTGATATATTTGTGAGACTGACGTCTTAAATCACGTGAACAACGGTATTATCTACGAATATACTATTATATAATTTATAGTCTATTCGCCATAACTGCTAGCTACCAGAAGATGTAAAAATGATTAAAAGAAAATCATAATTAAAAACAAATGGTTTGTTGTGAAAGTTTTGACAACAAATCAATATTTATAGTCCTGCAAATCATGATTTGGCGAATGGATACTTGCGAATAGATATGGTAACTTCTACTAGCTCTAAGTTATCTACAAACCTACCGTAGATGGGGTATATACTATGTTTAAAAAAGTATTAAATGTTAAAAATATTGTTTTGTTTGTTTGATAAACGAGACCACAAATCAACCCACATCCCCCTTTCCCCTCTTCCAGCCCCGTTAAAAAGTAGTCTTATATTTCTGAGGTGTTATATTTAACTGTAGCAAAGTTTACATAGCCACAACAAACATATAGCCACAACAAACATATAGCCAGTCTACGGTAGCAGTGTAGGAAACTAAAGCTAACGAAAGTCACCAGATATAAGCTAACTCTCATGTATCCATTTGCCAAACCAGATGATTGACCTGCAAGACCATGATTGTGTCTATTTGTTGTTACTTTTGGCAGTCAACACTTTCACAACAAACAATTTGTTTTTAGTAACGATTTTCTTTAAAACTATTTTTACATCTTCTGCTAGCTTTCAGTTATCACCACTAATACGGCGAATGATCTCTACCTTGATTTTCTTACAAATGACCATCTGAAGCACATCTTAAAATTTTTTTAAAAATGTTTGCAGCTAAAATTGATAATATTTTACTATATTATTAGTGTTATTCTATAGGTAATGACAAGATCTACCAAAAGGGATAGCTGCAAGATCACATGACCTGACAAATGACTAAGGGCCAGTTTCATAGTCAGACTTAGTGAGCCTGAAGTGCGAGTCGATACTAAATACAGGAAGACACCTACCTAGACCAAAATGGAATGGGCCAGTTTCATATGCGAAACTGGCCCATTCCATTCAATTTCAGGTAGGTGACGTCTTGTATTNACCTACCTAGACCAAAATGGAATGGGCCAGTTTCATATGCGAAACTGGCCCATTCCATTCAATTTCAGGTAGGTGACGTCTTGTATTTAGTATAGCGCCGCACTTGAGGCGTACTAAATCTGACTATGAAACTGGCCCGAAGTGAAAATTAATACTGTGACTGTTTCTAAACGTCAAGATTTTTGTTCATCCTTAAGAAAATTGGGGTACGAGTTGGTGAGCTCCAGACAGACGAGTTGAGATTGTAGGTGACTGCTCTAGTTCATTAAGACGACTATAATAGAGACACATGTCCTTCACAACAAGTGTGGGAAGTAAGGTGACAACAAACTAACAAGACCGCAATTAGATGGTGAGAACTGGATCATGGAAACCATTTACTTGACACCTTGCCAAACCTCGCCCCACCCCCCAACCATCGGCTAACTTTAGAACGTTAATCGATCTCAAATTATCGTAAGTAATCGATAAATAACTAACGTTGGTGGGGTAGGTCTAATGAAATGTTTCCCAAACTGTGGGAGGCGTAACCACAATGGGTGCAGCGAGGGATTTTAGGAGGTACGCGACGTCCCAATTCTTCTTAACAGCGATCACAGGTCTTGGAGATGACGCGCTGACCTCAAATGCCTCCTCCATCTTGGTCTAGCTTGGGCCACTTCTTTCCAATCTTTTTCCAGCCTTAGTTCCTTCAGATCCTTGGTGACGTCATCTTTCCACCTGGTTCTTGGAGTCTGGGGGTTTCGGGAATGCCTTCGAGCACTACCCTTGGTCTATTTTTCCTTCTTCTGTACCTCTCTTCTTCTCTTACTAGATGGACCTAGTATTTTTCTTGAACCATGTACCTAGATATTTGAGCATTTTCACTTTCCCACTTAGTTTTATTAAATACTAGCTGAGGTAACCTTAGATACTCGGAAAGATTTTAATTATTAAAAAAAAAATCCAACCAAAATCCTAAAATTTCGGATACGAGGTGTACATGTTCATGCACATAATTTTCAAAATATCGAGCTGCATGCGGTAGATATCGCTCAATGCTTGTGACAGTTAAACAAACTCTTCATTTTATTAATATAAGATGTATTAATATAGATTATATTTTAAAAAATAATAGTATTGTAGTAATAGTAGTCTAGTAATAATAGTGGTAGGGCTTAAGTCTAACAAAAATTTGGGAAGAACCGGAAGTGGTACGTTGGTTAAACCAAATACCCCTAAAAGGGTATATGACTGATATTCCATCACAATATATGTTTTTTTTAGCACCAAGTCTTACTACCTCTTCAGGTTATCCGCGTATGTCCTAATAATTACGCTAATGATTTAAAGATGAGGAAGGTTGGATTTAGAGGAAGCGTACCCACATTTGCTTGGAGAGAGAGAGAGAGAGTGGAAAACTCTGTATGTAAAAACACCCTCAGTACACCCAACAAAGATTCGAGCCCTGATCTCCCCGTTATTGGCTGTATAGTCCATTGTGAGAGTAACGCCTTAGACTATGGGGCCACTGAAGCGGGTATCAAAATAAATAATATTTTGTAATGCAAAATAACAAAAACATAAGAAACAATAGAATAAATAAATTACTCAATTAGAGATATCTTTATATTACCAACTGTAAACCCGCTTCGGTGGCTGCGTGGTCTAACGCGCAACTCTCACAGTAGATTAGGCTGCCGATGAAGGGGTGATCAAGGTTCGAACCTCGGTTGGGTTTACTGAGGGTGGTTTTCCCTAAATTGTTTTCCACTCTCGCTACACGCAAATGCAGTTACACTTTCCCTAAATATAAGTTCACTAATCCCTAAAACCACTAACGTAATTAGCACATAGGCGTACAGACCTAACGAGTATTAAGACGCGGTGCAAAAAAAAAATTAGCCTCCTAACTGGACTGGGGAGGATTTTTCTACCCACTGGTGTTATATCCGAAAGCCGGAGCCAGTGCATGTATTTGAATGCATAAATAAATCAAATTAATCTTAGTTCTACCTCGTGGTAATTGATTGTACTCGTATGAGAACTGTTAAAAAATCACTTAACAAATTCACATTAATAATCTACAGCAGAGACTGAAAAATACAAATATATAGGCCCTTAATGTCCTTCAGGATATGGCGGTAAACACGTTGCACTATTGCAATTATATAAACATAAACTATTGAAAGGCTTGATTCTAGGTTTAGCATGAATATTCAAAAGAAAGATGGGAGACAAAAAAAATAATAATTCAATTGACGTCATATGGTATTAAGTTGATAATTGATGTGGAAAAAAAAAGATAAAGGTTAAACAACTAGTTGCGATGAAGACCTTGAATAAAACTTTAAAATGTTTGCGTTTTCTATTACAAGATGTATTTATTGTTAATTTCAAGAAATATTTCCTCCACGTCTTACTACCCATTCGGGATATTAAAATTTAGCCACATTATTAATTGTGCAGGAACAAGTTAAGGAACATTTTTACTTTCTCGGGTAGAGAAAATATTATAAGCTAAAAAAAAAATATTGAACTTGTGATTTTAATGGATGTCAAAGTTTCATGACACAGTGAACTTTTTTCTTTTTTTTTTTTTT
>CABFWO010000050.1:226498-253273 GCA_902155825.1 Timema genevievae | reverse complement strand
GTTAATTCCTGCCAGGTAGGGAGCCAATAAAGCTGTGTTGCTTCACCCCCCCCCGAATCCAAAAAAGTGGTTTTTGAATTTCGGTCAGTCTGTACCTTGAACTAGAGCCTAAAATATTCTACCGAGCGGGCTAAAACATGGTATCTAAGGTTTTCATAGGGTTTCCCCGATGGATTTTTGGAATTGGATATCTAACCCTAAAATTAAGGGTTGTTGACTGAAGGGCAAAAAGAGAAAAATTACATTTTCTCAAAATCGGCTCAAACGATTTTGATTATATTTCATTTCTAAACATTTATAAATATTCCAAACAAAATGTTGGCCCTAAATATTTCGGCAAAATGACTTTAAGGGTTCCGGTCTGATGCGTAATTTCGTATTTTTTTAGTCATATCTCTGTAAATCTTTGAGATATGAAAGGACATCATTGTAAATATGTAGGTCTAGGTCTATTTATAATACAAATCTTTTACTTGAAACATATTTTCATAAAACCAATAACTTTCAAGCCATAAGTAAATAATATATATATATATATATACACATTTTTCGAACACTTAAGGTAAAGTATTGCGACCGTAAGAGAATATAACCCGAAATGTTGATGGATGTCGACCCCCCGAAGCCTAAAAAGTGTTTTTTTCAATGCCATCTGCCTGTGTGTCTGTTTAACCCTAAAATTAAAAGTAGATTAATAAAAAGCGAAAAGAGAAAAAATCGATTTTATCAAAATCGGTGGGAACCATTTTGATTAAAATTCGTATCTTGGCGTTGATTAAGAATATTAACAAAATGGCTATTTTCATTTTCCTATGAAAATTAATTCTAGGGTACTTTACAGTAGCGGAAATTAGATACTAAATAAATTAACATTGTAAAATTGTAGTACTATTAAAAATAATATATAAAATATATTTTTATAAAACCAATAGTTTCGGAGATATTGGCAAATATATTAATACAATTTTGTGGACTTAGGTTGTACATAGATACCTACTACCTATGTTTAACGCAATAATTCTATAATGCCAGAAAGTAAGCAAATAAGTAAGTCTCTCAAAAAGTTGATGTACATCAATGATCTATCTCTGTAATTTTAGATCCAATATTTACCTATTTTATTGGTCGAAATTTATAAATGAGGAATTTAATAGCAATGCGATAACCGTTAGATGTACAACCTCTAATAAAATGTCGAAAATTTTTTAATACGAAGTTTTGAACCTTGTAGACCCAATATCGATCTTTTTTATTGGTCCAAATATACAAATGAGGACTTTAATTCTTTAAAAATAAAATTATAAAATATAAAACCGGGAGTCAAAAAAATGTTTTACGTAAGTCTAGCGTAATTTGTGTTTGGGTTTGCTAGTGTATATTACTTCGTTTCGCATATATTACGAGTTTTGATTAAATATTTCCATTTTTAAACAATGGAGTGAGAAAGTCAGTGTGGGGTTCCGTACCTTTATTTAAGGTTGTATCTGAAACTATAACTGCATCCCACCAACCCCAACTTTTTCTAGCCTAATTAATATTTTGTTGAAAATAAATAAATGTATATGATTAGCCAGCAACTTTGATCTAGCTAAATCCTCAGTCTCTGAATCAAAATTTATCTTTTTAAATAAATATTTGAATTTTAATAAATCTACGTTTGGTTATTCATATTGTGTGGTTTGTAGATTACCCACTTCAGTGGCCGAATGGGCTAAGGCGTCATTCTCAAGTTGAGCTTGCTTGCTGATGACGTGTAGATTGGGGTTCGAATCCCTGTCGGGTCTACTGAGGTTTTTTTTCTAAAATGGCTTCCCACTTTCATTTCACGCAAATGCTGGTAGATCACCTCTAAAATGCTTCTTTCTCATCCCTTCCCTATTAGCGTAGTTATCATAAAAGCGTTTAACCTGAACAGGTAGTAAGCCGCTGTGATAAAAATAAGTTTGTTGATAATGTGTGGTAAACATTTCAGAAGTAAGCCATATCTATAATCTAAAATTATAATTGACTTATGTCAAATTGGAAAATAAAAATCCTCTTCATACCAAAAGGAGATTTTCCACCTCCCTATAAATGTTAAAGGTGAAAAATTAGATTAAATTTTTCTAATAGTCTTTTATTTCCCCCATGTTCATTCTGGTAGAACATCATAAAGCGTCGCTTGAACGCTTTTCGATACGACTCCTTTAATGAAACTGAGAAGGGACGACACAGCTGGATCTATTTGTCTAAAATGTCCCTACATGGGTAGACATATCTTTCGACAGGAACACTTCTCCGAGAAACCGATCTCGACTTCTGGTAGAAGCTTTGGGTTACTTACTCTGTCCTCCCACCCCATAACCCCCCACTCCCTCTCTACAATCCTCCCACTTCTTTACCGAGCCTTGTAATTGAGGACTATTGACTGAGGCATCGATTCCTCAGAGAGTCGACATTTGCTCTGCTATACAAGACAGATCTAAGTGAAAACATATATTTTTATTTCGGGGCATTAACTTGTATGAGTGTTCGATACCTTATATCAGTCTGTAGCTTGTCTGTCTACTGATGGAAGAGTCTAGGGCTCTATTCCGGAAATGACCGAGAAATCATTGATGAAATGTAAGTTTCTCCTCTAAAAGTAAGGAATTTTCGGCCGGGTGGCTGGGTGTTGTGTCTGTAGATCTGAGGTAGTTTATACGTCATGTGGTCAACCTTAGTGGTCTTGAGGTAAACTACTCTCCTCAGAATCCGATGTTTGTGGTTTCAAGCCCAGCCGAGATTGACGAATTTTTCTTGAGAAATAAAAATCCGTAGCACAACTTCTTTCGGAGGAAAGTAAAGCCGTCCATCCCATGTTGATTGTGGCATGTAAAAGAGCTCTGAAAGGTATGTAAAAAATACCTTTCCCGGTAAAAATGATAGGCCCTTTCAGTCTCGCTCATAGAAATTCTCGTGTGCTAATAAAATTAGACGGCTCAGAAAGTGTAAGCTAAATACCTAAAATAAATATAAATCATAAAAGTGTGCTGATATAATCAGTCAGTTCAGAAAGTGCATGTTAAATATTTTAAAGAAAAACTTGTGTGAGCTATAGATAAAAGGCTCTGTCTAGACTTGTGCAAGTAGGTATTTTTCATTTTGAGCCGAGCTTGAATACAAACATAGATGTTTATTCGTGTTCGGATAGTATAAAGCAGTATTTGTCTTAAAAATATTTCAAATTAAATTTGTGTGATGGATCCATGCATCATAAACATAAATTAACATTTTTCTAGATAAATATTTTTTAATTATTTTTTAAAATTCTGATAATATAAATTCGTATTCTAAAATTTAATATATGTGCAAGCTTTATTATTTTTTAATCAGACAAGATGAAATATTGGGTGCTCAATATCTATATTTATTTAAGCACTGCGTATTACTACCCGTTCGGGTTATACTAATGGTTTTAGGGACGAGAGAGGTTATATTTATAGGAAGTGTACCCGCATTTACGCGGAAGGATAGTGTAAAACTATTTTATAAAAACCACCCTTAGTACACCCGACCATGATTTGAACCTCTATCCCCCCGTCATCGCCAGTCTAGTCTACTGCGAAAGTAGTGCCTTAGACCAAAAATCTGTAAACACTAAGATTCTTTTTTAAATAATTAAAAATATACATCTTGAATATTCATGATTTTTTAACATTAATCTGCAAACTTTAAATAGTAGAACTTTGCATAGGGGTAAAAAAAAGCTAACTGAAGAATCAATCACGTTAAACTGATTATCTTTTTCCACCATCCCATCTTGTGTTTCCCCTTGAAACATTGGGTTGTCTAGCAACAGCATAAATTTCCCCATCAAGGTCAAATTATCCTGTTCTAAATATCAATGGCGTGGCTTCACGATAGCGAAAATTTTATAAGAAGTGAAATTCCATCCTTCTATACTACTCTCTAAATAAAAGTCTGTAAAAATGGGGTTTCCGTCAGGAAATACATGAAAAATACAGGGAATTTTTGTGTTAAGAAAATAGTGTATAGTAAAACTACCTATATGTTCATACGTCAAATCAAGCTATCGGCAGCTGTAAATTAGGTTACATTGTACCAATACCCTAAAAAAAACCACTAATACTATAGTAAACATTCTAAATGTTTCACGTAAAAAATATGTGCTTGTAGTTTATAAACCTTACTTTTTACTACAATATTAATATTAAGTAGGCGATATAATGTCTCTCAATTTAATGTAAAAATTGACCAAAATTGTTTTCAGTCCAATTTTCATAGGAAAGGCTAGACAATTAGACAGCTAGAAAATTATCAGATCAATTTTCAAATATTAATACCTCAGATCATTTGATCTGCAGTTGTTACTTTGGTATATATTATCAATACTTTTTTGGAATATTTGACCGTAAGACTAGTTTGGTCACCCCTGTATGTAGACTTTTAGTCGCTCTGTTGTAACAAAACGTTGCTCAGGGTACATGCTGGAGGTTGTCTACACGTCTTAACCGCAGTGAGAAGATGTGATGATAGTGATGATAAAGGTGTGAAACCAGTGGGAATCTTAAAACTATCTTAGGCCTAACTAACCTTGCCATGGTTACCATAGAAACAGTTCCGCTTTCGAGAAAAAAATACCAATGGTACTTCTGAGACTCAAACCAGGGACCTCTAGATCAGGGGTCACTGGAACTTATCACTAAACCAAGAGGCCGGTCTTATCAATACGTATAAAATAACACTAATAAGATATTATAATATTATCAATTTATATTTTATGTTATAAATAATAACATACTTGCTGTACTATTTAAAAAAGGCGAACTTTATATACACAAGTATAGAGGCTATTTTTATCCAGCTTTAAATGCCACCTGGTGTAGTTTCTAGCTGGTAGTTCCCGTGGTTTCTAGCTGGTAGTATCCGTGATTTATAGGTGGTAGTTCCCGTGGTTTCTAATTGATAGTTCCCGTGGTTTCTAACTGGTAGTTCCCGTGGTTTCTAGCTGGTAGTTCCCGTGGTTTCTAAATGATAGTTCCCGTGGTTTCTAGCTGTAGTTCCCGTGGTTTCTAGCTGGTAGTTCCCGTGGTTTCTAGCTGGTAGTTCCCGTGGTTTCAAGCTGGTAGTTCCCGTTGTTTCCCTTTACAGATTAACTTCAGGAACAGCCCAGACAGAATTGTAAGCACAACTTGAGCTAGATGAAGTTTACAACGTGAGGAAAAAAACTCCGGAAATACCATGTAAAGTTCTTAATCTGTCAAGAACATATTTTATCGGGCATTCCTGTTCACTATTCACGCGGTGTGAAGCGGAATACATGATTCTGTGGATTTATACCCTTATATCAGCTCTAAACCTAATCTTCGATTGGTAGTCACATGAAGGTTAGGTTTATTAGGATAGGTTAGTTTGTAATTAATAACATTAAAACAAATTATAATGATTTATTAAAACAAGTGTTTTAGAGTGTTAACAGTTTATTTGTGTGTGTTTAAGAAGAAAGTACTATCAATTGTGAATTTTAAAAATATTTTTGGGGTTTAGGATCATCAAAAAGTTTGATTTAAAAAAAGATATAGGCAAATACATGCACACAAACAAAATGTTTCGTGTGGAGTGTGATTACCTATGGATTTGAGACGTGAACGATTGAGAAGAGTGGAGTAGGTTAAATGGGTAGACAGGGTGAGTAGAGATAGGGTAAATTCGCTTTTGCGAAAAACGCGAAAAGGAAAAAAAGGGTCGAAAATAGGGTATTTATAAGTTTTCTTTTGTTTCACTCGTCTGTGTGCTTCAGCTCGGGTTTTACTTGCATCCTGTGCCTTCCACAGCCCATCCGGCTAATCGCCACATTCCGTTTGTCTTTGCTTTTATCATAAATCCTTTGTATAGGCCCTAAAAACATTGACGAAAGACATTTTTACCTATTTTGCTACAAAATGCTAAATTATGGCACAAAACGCTAAATTTCCAACAATTAATGCTAAAAAAACTGAAAATTAATGTTATTTTACCCTATCTCTAAGGGTGAGGAATGAGGAGGTAATGATGAGGCCTGCAGCCGTTAATATCAGTTTTCTAGACAGGAGTTGCCATTTCTTTATTCAAAGAACTCCTCAATTGTCCTCAGGAGGTTGAGTTGACCCCATTATAGACCAATAGCTTCATAGAAACATCTGAAATCGCCAGGGATTGAACCTGGAACCTCTGGATCTGTGAATAGAAACTTTGACCACTAGACCACAGAGGTGGTCTACACTGTTCTATTTTTTAACGTAGCCTCCTTCATTTTTAACGTGTTCTTGTGTGATCAAATAAGTTCGACACGCCTGCCTTATATCATTCGACCACCGAAGCGTATTCATTTCAGTACTGAAAGGAAATCAACGCCCGTGCGTACGGGACATAACGAACCCCATCTACGTGCCCGGGGGAGAGTTTTAGAACGAACACGACATCGCATGTATCACGTACTTAACACACGAGCTGACTACCCTCCGCTATCTGATTGTATCTGCTCTGCTGTCAGGTCACTTTCAGTAGTAGGGCATGGTTTTGATTGAGTCGGCTATTCACTTCAATGTTACTTGCGTTTCCTATGTGGTGAACCTCAACTACATCCTCAGTTTCCGTTAGTCAGTAGTACGTTGACCAGCCTCTTGGTTCGGTGGTCAGCATTCCTGACTACTAATCTAGAGGTCCTGGGTTCGATTCCTGATGATTCCTTAGGTCATTTTTTCCCTAAGAGGAATTGTTTATATTCTCGGCATTGTTTAGAGTTTAATTTTCTTCACATGGTGGTGACCTCAACAGTTCTTGAATTTTTATCAAGAATGTCCTGAAATTTAATGACAACTTTTTATCTTCATTTAAAAAGTCGCTCATCCAATGTCGTTATGCTCATGACAGATATTAAAGAATTGTTGATATCGTCATGTGAAGAAAAATTGAACTTTATATTTCTACTGAAGTAATATTTTATTTATTTTGGCTAAGAAAATGTTTTGATATAGAAACTTCAAAAACACTGACCTTTTCTCGCATTCCCAACAGTTCCACTTTAAGTAGTATGGAAATCAAAATAGCCCTAATCATCAACCGTAGAAATATGGACCTTTAACTCACCCTCCAATCCATCTCACCTTAAGAAGCAATACAATAAGAATGGTACCTTAACGCTAAATAACTAACTTTATAGGAAAACATCCAGTTTTTTGCTTTCTCCTCGCGTGATTACTAACTAAAAAACCGTATTCTATAAAAAAAATTAAGGGTGGTTGTATTGTGTAAAAATCATCGATGAGAAAACTTCGATTCTAAACATTTCAAGAACGCCCCAATATGTCAAAAGAAAAGTTATATTGGAAAATTTATGGCGACTTATCTAGGGTTTCCGCGTGATATATCTAGAAAACTTTGAGGAAAAGTGGGCGTTCGTCTCTTTTCTTACCTCTTTATTTTTCTGGGTAGTGACACATACATACATGCACACACGTAAAGCTCACACACACAAACTAACGATAAAAAATCTACTCCATTGTCTTTGACACGTTTCAAACGTTGTTCGAGGTTTCCTTCTGGATTTTGGGGATCAGCCTTTTTTTTTATTCTAAGCTATTACTCGAAAAAAAACCCAAACCCAACTTGATCCCTTTTCAAAGGTTTGGAAGTTGTCTTTCCATATCACTTAGTTTCAAATTTCTTTTGATTTATACTGAAATATAGATTTACCAATCTATATAATATGTGGAAACTTCATGCAGCATTGGGTGAAATTTATTTAAGACAAAAATTACATTATAAAATTGTTTTTTATTTGTAAACATTTACCTTTAACGAACTATCGATAATATCAAGTTACTTATGATGGTATGATTGATTAATTTATATACTCAAATCAACTGTAGCGAGGCATAGTTATAAGTAAATTGACAAATTTGAAAGGTTGAACACTTTATAGACACAACCCAACATGAAAGTCACAATTAAGACGAAAATTAAAATATTAATACTCTTTGTAATAAAGATTGTATAAAATTGTATAAAACTATAAGATATACAATTTCGTTTATATTTATTTTGGTTATTGGAACCCCAGTTCTGATTTAAATGAAAAATAACCTGACCAAAATAAGAGTGAGTTGCCATTTTATCAATATGACGATGGTGACATTTATTTTTTACTTTCATCTTTAATAGAAAGAGTCACAAACAAATTGAAACACGGAACTAACTAATATTTAATCTTTTTGACCTTCATCAAACACACAAAGGTGAAAATTATGTGTGTACAAAATACAGAACAAATCTTGAAGTTTATTTTAAATTTATAATTCAAACTAAATTTTAGGCTTGTCTAAGATGTGTTTCTTATAATACTAACCAACTTAACAAAACCTAACCTTCAATTGATAAGCGCATGGGAGGTTAGGCTTTGTCACTAACTATATTTCTACCGGTTATTACGCAAGAGTAGATACATCGAGAGTTAACTAAATTAATTAAAATTTTAATTATATTAACTATAGTATTTTATACGTAAATACCCCGTAGAGTTAATCATGTCCAAAAACGGGCAGATAGATACCAACCCTGTCCAAGGTTTGACCTTGTAACTAATTAATAATAATAATTGGGAGCACCAGTTTAACAGGGGACTGCCTCATTCTCAAAATAAAGGACATGAAGGGTCCATAGGAGCGAAATCAATTGTCGGTAAGAAACAGATATCCCATTTAGACAACCCTGTTAAAATTGTTGCATCATGCATCTATTTTAGCTTTTAACCAATTTTTTTCACTTCCTGGAAGTTCCATTATCTAGGCCTTGTTTATTATTTAAGTAATCAAGGGGCATTATTATAACTGCCTATTTATAAATTTAGCTTGTTCATGTTTTTACTATACCGGATTGGGTAGAGAGTGTTGAGACATTTAATAACACCAATCAGGTAGCAAACGCGGTGGGGAAAAAAACAAACACATTATTTAATAGGAGAAGCACCCACTTTGGTGACCGTATGGTCTATCGCGCTACCTTCGCAGTAGAACAGACTGCTGATGACGGGGATATCGAGGTTCGAATCTCGGTCAGGTGTACCGAGGGTGATTTTTCCATCATGGTTTTCCACTCTCTTTCTCTCCACGCAAATGCGAGTACACTTGCTATAAAAATAACCTTCATAATCCCTAAAACATTAGTGTTATTAGTATATAAGCGTATAACCTGAACGGGTAGTAAGAGGCGGTGCTAAAAAAAAGAGAATCAAGAAAATGTTTTCAAGCAGGATACATTACACTTTTTGTTTATTAAGAGTATGGCCACAACAAACGTTGAACATGTTTGTGAAAGAATCAAATGAACTCGTTTTACCAATTACTCATTTTTTGAAGGGTAGATGTTGGGAATTTAGTTTGGAGGAAATTCACTCACATTAGCTTGGAGGAAGATTGAGAGAGCAATATAAAAAGCTCATAAGGAAAACTACCCCCAGAGAACCCAGTCATAATAAAAACCTTGATCTCACCATCACCGCAATTATCTATAGGTAAACCTACCGTCCAAGGTAATAGTATTAAGCAAATGTACAAACAAGAACAAATAAACATTTTATCTTCTCTTTTGTATTTTGCCCACAATACAACACTTCTAACATTGAAACGAAAAATATTTTATGAATCCTTTTGGTTTTAGTACCAGTTTAAAAAAAAACTTTTGAGAGCCTAATTGTTTTCCAAATTTGACATCTCCTTTAGTTTGTCCCAAACTAGTGCATGTGATTAATGGATGCTATTTTCTTGGAACCAGCTTTTATATGTCTACTTTGCAAATTATATAGTATGTCCCCTCAACAAAACGCAAATGAGTGACTCTCTTTATGATCGCATAGATAGTTAAGTTCACGTGAGTCATATTAATTTGCCAGGTTACATTAATGACAATGTATGTATTCATTTATCTATTTCCCTCCACAAGTGGCCTCACAGCAATGCCCCAAGAGGCTAAGCTACGAACTAAAAGGATAAAAAGAAGAGAGTTATATCCGTTGTGTTGGCTCTTCTATTGTGTAATTCCATCTAAGGCCTCATCTACATTCTCCTTAATATGCTTATCTTTATAGTGATTGTGATTTTTAATTACATCAATACACTACGTATTCTTAATCGCATGCATCATGTCAGCGATTAGGAAACTAGAATACTTTGTCTAATTAAATATGTCGAAATAAAATAATTTCAACAAATTCTATAACCCCAAACATTATTTTCAAATGTTCTATTTATTTTTATGTTTTCAGTTAAAATAGTAATATTTCTTTCACCGCATCTTACTACCTGTTGGGGTTATGCTCATATGTACTAATTACGCTACTGAGCTAGGAATGAGGACGGTTGGATATAAGGGAAGTGTAACCCCATTTGCGTGAAGTATAGGGGAAAAGGGTTTAGGGGAAAAACACCCTATGTACACCAGACAGGAATTCTAATCTCAAAATTTTCATCTTCGGCAAATTCATTCTATTGCGAGAATGATACCTTAGACAAGGGTGTTCCAACGTTTTTCATCCAAAGGGCCAAATCTGACCATCAGTTTGCACCCTGGGCTGAAGATACAGTATATTTAGTAGTCCCATTAACTTAATATAGGCCTACGAACAACACTTTAAAACAATTATTTTCAACTCTTGTTTGGTAGAATCTTTAAGGTCCGACACCTTACCTCAGTCGGTAGCTTGTCTGCCTAATGAGCTTAAAGTTACGGGTTCGATTCCAGGCATGGCCGAAAATTTATTATTAGTAAAATATGGGTTTAACCTTTCACATTGATAAACTAACGGCCGGGGGACTGGATGCTGTGCCTGTTCTAGTCATAAGTTAGGTTATAAAGCATATGAAGCTACGGCAGGCCTAGCAAGCTGGTAGTGGAAAATAAATGGCTTGAATAAAATAGTGACCCGGACCCTAGGCTTGAAACAATAATGGACGTAAAGTAGAATCTTTCAAATCTCACTGCAAAAAAAAAGTTTTGTTAACTTTACAAAGATTGTATTATGAAATATGCACGCACACACACTTTTACCAAACAAATTATCCTTATAAATTTTTATTAATTAAATAAATGCATAGTAAATGCAATCATGAACTTTTTTTAGCAAAAATATTTATCTTTGAATCATTAGCTACTTAACATCTGCCACCGAGGGTTTTACTTTAATTTTCTTCCAGGATGTTGCACGGGTCACATTTTCAGTGAGCGCGGGCTGGCAATTAGCTCACACTGCTTTAGAGCATTCGATCCCCAAAGCGGGTTTTTCGTTAAAATTGCGATAATATTAATTTTTAATTTAAGTTTGAATATAAAGTTTTCTCTGAATATCTATCTATAGTAAATATATATCCTATATATATATATATATCCTATATATATATATATCCTATATATATCCTATATATATCCTATATATCCTATATATCCTATATATATCCTATATATATATAGTTTGGAGGAAATATATATCCTATATATAAAATTGATACTATCTAATTTTAACTAAATTATATATATATATATAATGAAAACTTTAGATGACTATTAATGTATTCATCTCGATTCGCTAATCGATAATTTTGTTTGTCTATCTATGATTATTTCTCTGTAGCCGCCCTGCCCTTACCGTTAAAGTTAGTCTAACTCAGGGGTCGCCAGACCATTGATCGCGAGCCACCGGTAGCTCGCGGTGACATTTTCGGTAGCTCGATCATTAAAAAAAGTTGCAATTTTCAAAGAAACTTATTGTTGAAGAGTGTTGCCTCAAGTTTAGGATATGTGGCCTCTTTTCTGTAGGAAAAATTATCAAATTCTGGGTCGTATTTCACTCAGAGTGGAGGTGTTGTTCTGCTTTACCAATCTTTTAGAGTCATCATTATCAACTGAAGGTAATAAAAAACAAGCATAGAATAATTAGGCTTATAGATGACCATTTTGATCAATGAAATCGAATGGGAGTAAATTCACCACAATTTAAAGAATTATTTATGAAAATCATTACAATTTTTCTCAGAACATGCAAAAAATAATAATTCTTTGACAATAATTCTATTTAAAGAATGAAAATATTTGTACTTTGTAGTAATAAAAAGTGAACTTTAGTACAAAAAGTACTAACTGTTTAGTATTATTTCCCCTACAATTGCAAATCCAGGCCACAGAGTCTACCCGCGATGGCAAACCCTCTATATATGTTACAATTACAGCTAATACGCGATAGTGAAAATTTTAAACCTGGGTAGCTCGCGAAACAGTTTGACAAATTTAAAGTAGCTCCAAGACTCAATGAGTTTGGCGACCTCAGGCCCGGATTAAGGCATGTGCCAAGTGTGCCACGCACAGGGGCCCACGAGGTTAGGGGCCCCCCATCCGCCTGGCAAATAAATCACTTTGACTTGTCATATTTATTTTGAGATAATATCATATTTCAATAGGCTATTTTTATATTTTTTTCGTTAAATTTATTTCAAACTAACCTAGAAATTCCTTAATCGAAGGGCGTTAGTAGCCTGGTATTACGTGTAGTCCGACAGTCCGTGAAAAAAAAAAATTAACGCAACCTTTGCTTTTGGCAAACAGGAAATATTACATATCTGCAGATGGTACCGTTGACTTTTGACAGAAAAATAAGCATTGGTTTTCTATTGACAATAATTTCCTAGGTAAAATTATAAATATTTAAGAATTAACTAAATGTGACGTGAGTAAAAGGCAAACAAGTTTTTAATAATAAAATACTTTTTACTATACTAATAGTACTATTACATCTGCAGACGACTGACTACATAAAATGCAATTTCACTGAAATAATCTATAATTATATTATGTCCAGTATTATAATATTATTAGCTATTAATTTACAGTACTATAATCCACTCAGTATATAATATACTGTATAGTTGAACAGTTTATATAGTATTAATAATTAATATTTTAATAACAAAACTCACGGTACTCACCATTATTGCTAAAAGTTTGTTTCTAAATAAAACTATCCATGTATAATATATATGTAAGATTTATAATCATTCATTGGGGAACTAACTTCTAAGGCCCCCGAGTTCTACTTGGCACAGGGACCCCAAAAGTGTTAATCCGGGCATGGGTGACCCCTGCTCTAAATTCTATGGATTACTATGGACTTCTACGGAATTACCTAAGGGGAATCTGTGGACAGAGTTTGCCACTGTGGAGTCGATATATTTTTATGAATTATGGACTATGGATTATGCACTTTACGGATTTAAATTTGTATATGGGGCTTAGCTGATTACATAGAGAAAGTGTGAAATATTTTAATGGGAACTGGGCAACATTTTAAAAATAATTTTGAGAACTATTTTAAATTATGCATTGACTTAGTGTATTTAATAAATAATAACCATGTCATTCTAAAGGTGTAATTATGGTAATAATCTTGTAATTTAACTATTTTATTCTGTAACTTGTAATATATACACGTAGGTCTACAACACATTTCATAAGACAAGTCATTAGCAAATTCATTAAAATGCGTTCTCACCAAGTTATTTGTAATTATATAGTCCTACTAATTAGGCCTGTACTAATTATCCCTACTTCCCAAACGTCTCAATAACGTTGACACACTTAAGTTTACTATTTTTAAAATATAGGATTTTACCATTTATAATAATAATTCTTAATTTTATTACTTAAGTAACACAAATTTGGCACGTTGACAAAATTTCAGGCTCATATAGTCTGGCATGCTTGTGAAGGGATGGTTGGGTTTCGAATCTTGGCTGGATGTATAGAGAGTGGCTTCTCCACTAATGCGGGTACATTTACTATAAGTTCCACTTAACTTAACTGTATCCTCATTAGTGTGATTGAATGTAGCTCACAGTGGATGTGTAGTAAGACACGGCGTGAAAAAAAAATGGAGCTTGTGAAGATACTTTTAAAAATACAAATATGACTAAATTTTTTAAAAAATGGGTAAAGTTTAGAAACATTTTATTGCGGGGTGAGGGGAGAGGTTTAGAGCATTTTTCTTACTCCCTGTTTGGGTTATACTCATGTGTACTAGTTACACTTGCTTGTTAAATATGAGGGAGGTTTAATTTAGAGGAAATGTATCAGTATTTGCGTGCAGGGAGATTTGGAAACCATTTAAGTATAAGCATTCCTCAGAACGCCCAACCAGGATTCGAACCCCTATCTCTCCGCCGCCGTCAATCCAGTCTATACACGAGAGTGAGACGGGTATGCAGCATAGTGGTTCGTCTGGTCCAAAGCGTCATTATCGTTTTAGAATGACTTGCTGTTGATGGGGAGATAAGGGTTTGAATCCTTGTCGGGTGTAATAAATCACTTTCCACTCCTCCTCCTTATCAAATTCGGGTAGGGCCTACACCTCCTCTAAATTCAACCTTACATATACTTGTAACCCAAACGGGTAGTAAGACGGAGTGCCAAAAAAAAAGCAATTCGATCTAGTTTTTTTTAGCACCACGTCCTACTACCCGTTCTGGTTATATACTTATATACTAATTAAGCTAATGTGTTTGGGATTAGGAAGGTTATATTTAGAGGAAGTGTACACACATTTGCGTGGATGGAGAGTGGAAAAACATTTTGGGGAAAAAACCCTCAGTACACCCGACCGAGATTTGAATATATAGCTCCACGTCATTGGCAAGTCTTGTCTATTGGCGTTGAACTAGTTAATGCAATGTTACGATGGGGTGGTCGTTGGATAGTTCATTCTAGTAGAAACTCTTCGTCTGGGAGCTCCATCACTTCAAAACGAGAGTCACCTCAACTATAGGTCAGGAATAAACCAACCCGCGAGTATCGTTAACTAGGAGTATTATTTATGAGGAGGGCATCTGAATGCAGGACCCGCCGGCTCACGACTATCAAACTCCGCGCACTTAATCCGAGTTGCGTGCTGTATATAGAATGAAGGACCTTGTATGACGTCACACCATTGTTCAGAGAGAGATACGGATTTAAAAAAAAATAGAGGGGAAGGGAAGTTTTGATGAAAACAAAGAGACGGGAAGCTCACAGCTTCAAAAATATTATACACAGTTTGTGAGTGTGTTTATTTTCAGATGTTTAACAAATCTATTTTTAAAAGTTCTATGGAATTGAGCTCAATAGCGTAATTATTGCGTTTAAGACGAGAGTGTATGGAACAAGAGTTTTTATATTAATACATTTCCCTGGTCAAAATAAATCGAATTATTCTCTTGTACAAACATTATTATTATTAGCACCGCGTCTTACTAACCGTTCGGGTTATACGCACTTAAGCTAATGTCTCATGGTAGGGTGATTGTGAGATGAAATGGAGGAGCTACAGTTTAACGTGGAATCCGAACCACGGTGTGAGGCCTGGCATTCCTCACATTCACAAGTTGTGATTAATACACGTCTTGTCAGAGGTGAAGGAAGGGTTTGGCAATCAGATACATTCTGTGCCGGGACCGAGGATTGAACCCCGGACCCCCAACACAGAAGTCCGACACCTTACCCTTAGACCACAAGGTCACCTTGTACAAGCATTGAGTTTAATTTTATTCACATGGTGACATCAACAGTCCTGTAATTTAATGGTAATTTTTTTTTTTCTTAATTCAAAATGTTTGTCAACTAATTCTGCTATTTTCACGACAGATATTCAACAACTGTTGATATCACCATGTGAAGAAAATTAAACTATGTTTCTACTGCATAAAAATTTGATTTAATTTGGTAACAAAAGTTTTTGCTATAAAAACTGCAAAAACACAGGCCTTTTCTTACGTCCACTACACTCCCGCCCACCCCTTGGTGATTTCGAAGCTATTTTGCGAAGCGGGTTGCATCTTAGCTTTACTCCCCTATAGGTACTCGGAAGTATTCTCACACTTAAGACACCAAAGTACAAAGTAGAAAGAGAGGTAATAAAATAAGAAGTTTACTTAGTGAGGACTCTTATTTATTATATGATAATCCTTCCTCTTATCCTCTCAAGAGTATATATTATGTTGGACGCAAAGCACGAAAACGGCCAATGGACGAATTTTGGTCAATCCTAGGATTGGACGTTTTAAAATGGCCATAGCCCAATTCAATTTCGGGATTTGGCCGTCTCCAAACAGCCAAACCTAGGATTGTGCAATTACTAAACGATCAAAGTTGAAAATACAGTCGTTAGGTTAGGTTAGGCTAGGCTTCAAGAAACATATTAGGTCAGGTGGTCTTGATAATTTAAAATAAATTTGTAGTCCATGTCCGGTTCTGTTTGCATATAAATGAGATCCACTTACCCTCTTGAATTCATGTGGTTGCTCAAAATTGAGCGTACGCCACCTGCTCAGTCTGGTCGAGAAACGAACTAAAATATTATTTCGAAATGTTATTTCAAGCTTTGGTCGTTTAATAATTGCACAATCCAATGTTTGGCTGTTTGGAAACGGCCAAAGCCCGAAAATGAGTAGAACTTCGAGCTTTGGTCAATTTAAAGCGTCCAATCGAAGGATTGAGCAAAAAAAAAAAAAAAAAATCCTCTCATTGGCCGTTTTTGGGCTTTGCGCCCAACATACACAATTTTTTCTATTCGCACCTGGAAAGCATTGGCTTCCTTTTCAAAATTACATTTTTATGGTTTCATATCCTAAATAGACTTATGCTTCCACGTACCTTTTTAATCTACATCCTGGAACGATTAAACAAAATGTTGAAAAAAACCCAACAAAATCCCCCAAAAAATATTTGTGTGACAATGTAAGACAATTTTTAGAATTATCTAAGAATTTATAGTTTTTGTTTTAGTATCATATCTTTAAAACTCGCCAAATAAAACTTAGATACACTAAGATGGCGCATCCTATCTTGATTTGCCGCTACGTCACAGGTAGGCAGCATGAGGGAGCTTTATCTCGAATACCGTAATAATATGAAAATGAACACTATATTATCACTCATAGCTAACATAGTTTATTCTTCTCTGGATAGTAAATTTTGACCCAAAAGCTAAAAAATTCATTAAAACAAAAAATATTAATACAATAATAAGCGACATTGCTACCTGCATCAATGGGCACTTGGGCTAAGGTATCATCAATCTTGTTTAGGATGGTTTGCCAGTGATTCGAATCCTATCCGAGGGTTTTTTCTTCTAAATAGTTTCCCATTCTTTCTTCACACAAATGCGGATACATTCAATTTAAATTCTATCTTTATCATCCTGAACCTATTAGTGTGGCTAAATGTGGATCAAATGGAGAGAAACACGGACAAATATCAGAAAAGGGAACATATTTATCACCCATTTCGGTAGCCGCATGGCCTAACGCACTACTCTTTCAGTAGACTAGACTGACGATAACGGGGAAATCGACAGGGGTGCCTGCAGGGGGATCAGGAGGGCAAGTGCCCCCCCCATAGGATTCTGAGGTTAAATGAATATTGGAAGTTTGGAACTTTTCCTTGTGTTGTATCTTATTTTCAGGAGACAAAAATTGCCTTAAAAATCGTCTTTTGAGGCTTCAATTTAATAAATTTTCCAAGGGGAGATCCCCCGGACCCCCCGTGATACTAGGGGATATTCCATACCCCCACACCCCTGGTTTTCTCTCTTGGAAAAAAATCCTGCGGGTGCCCTTGGAAATCGAGGTTCGAATCTCGGTCAGGTCACGGGTTTATTAAAGGTGGGATTTCCAAAAAGGTTTACCACCCTCCCTCCACTCAAATGTGGGTATATTTCCTTGAAATATAACCTTCCTAATCCATAAAACCACTAGTGTAATTAGTACATAAGTGTATAACCTGAACAGGTAGTAAGATGCGGTGCTAAACATTTTTTAAATTGATTGGATTAAATAATTTTAAGAGATTCTATCAATCAAGGCTGTAGTCAGGGGGGCTTGGGGGTTCAACCCCCCAAAAATTGTATGAACAAGATATATATGGCTTTATTCATGATTTAAACAATATCAAAATTAAGATAAAAGTACGAATTAGGAGGCTGTGTTACCATAAAAAGCACTTCAAAGAGCTTCTGGAACTTTTAATAAGTAGTGCTAATTCAAAGGGTGATTCCAGATTTAAAGTTAATCGATAAGCACATTAGCTCATCCATTTAAATGTAACTGAAAAGACAAAGTGTAGAATATATTTTGTGTTTTCTCTACTCGTAAAGTATATCTTGACCTGTCGGGTGGATCAGTACACACTTCTGCTCACGACTGTACAGAACGTAACGTGTTGTCCGGGGCTGGCTTTGGCCCGGGGTTTTCCAGGTGAGCAGCTTGCAGTGTTACCACAAGCTCGACGACAAACGGTGCGCATCAACGACTCGCGGCTTGAGCCCCGTTTGGGTGACAGCACTGAACCTTTGAAGTCACACAATAATCATATCGCCACTTAGGTTCGTTCCGTTTTCAAATTTCTTTTAGAAACTGGATTTAGAAATGTTGTTCACCAAAAGTCTGTCGGCTAACGTGTATTATGAATAGCCCCCTTAGACGAGGGCCATGTCTTTGTATTTAATTCAAAAGAGAAAATTATACTGAAATAATGATGGCGCCTGCATCGGTGGTCAAAGGAATCATCTTGGTCGTGTGTATGTACTTTACATCCATTAATGTTTCCAGCCTATGGTCTGAGTCAGTCTTTTTATTCAAGCCATATATTTTCAACTACCGTCTGGATAGGCCTGTCATAGTTTCATATACCTTATACTCTAACTTAAGAATAGTAAAAGCACAACACCCAGTCTCCGGCCGTTAATTTATCACTATGAAAGGGTCAACTCACATTTGGGTGGTTTAGTCAATATTCTACTCTCCCTCCAAGAAAATTGTGGGAACACTTCCTCTAAATTCAACGTTCCTCAACCCCAACACAATGGCCTAATTAGTTCATTTAAATATAGCCCAAACGGGCAGTAAGACGTGGTGCTAAATAAATAGATAAGATTGCTTGGGATCTTAATAAAATCACACATTTGTAGCCGACGATTTTCGCACGTCCATCATAGATTCAGCCTTAAAATATGAGTGAAGAATGACCCTGGGCACGGGACGATTCCTATATAGCTCAGTGGTTAGAGCATTGGCGTACTAAGCCAAAGGTGCCGGGTTCGATTCCCGTGTCAAGGTGTCATTTTTCAAATTTCAGAATATATCTAGATAGAGTAATCTTCACTAAAAGCATAAATAATAGCTTTGGCTATTTGATTCTTAAAATAAGGAGCTACTGGCAACATCGACAAACCAGTGTTGCGAAACTTCACTTATATTTAAAGAAATATTGTACCACACGAAAATAAGAAAATAACGTTGTCCCTCAATAGCAGGCCTGAAGTTCCCTCTGAGATGATATTGAGTGTAGTATATAGATGGTTCTAAATTGTGTGTTATTTAGTCCTCTAATACTGGCGTGGTTTTTTTTTATCGACCGATGGAACACGACATGGGTTCTCTCCCTTGTCAATTTTTAAAACGGCTCAGTTTAACTAGTATGTACTCGCATAGGTGGGCAGATGTCTAGCCTGGTTTGTCGGTGATGGGGGAGTTCGGGGTCCCAATCTCTGCTTGGGTCTTTCATTTCAAACAGTTTCTAACGAGGTACGAATTCAAACTCACTAATCTTTCAACAGCTACTATTTCGGTCCCAAGGACCGCACGAATTCCGCCCCACGAACCAACAAAACTCTTCTCCTGTTACACAGACTCAGAATCATGCTGTGTCACAGGCTAGGCTAGGTTTGGTTAGGATTGTGCTATGTCTTAGGTTGAGTTAAGATCGTGTTGAGTCATAGGTTAGGTAGTCTTATCTTTTATTGCCCAGACAGGATGGAGTCGTCTTCGGAAGCAAACGAAGAAAAGGACGAAGGAGGGGTTATTTTAGACAATTCAAGAATATAATATCTTTGAGATACGTACTCAACGGCATCTAGCCTCACTCTTCAACCCGCGTCACGCACTTTGATATTACATTGCTATAATTCATCCCTGTCGTGGAGGAGATTTGGTAAGGTGAGACGGTAATTCAGTCTTGTGTGCTATCGTATCACGTGACCCATCTATTAATATTGAAGGATTTATTAAATGTTTTGAATAAAATTACTATCAACATTTTTCAGAGCAAGTTTTAATTACATGATACATATATAAATAACTCAACATCAAGGCCGTAGCGAGCCAATAATTTCGGGGGAGAGGGGGGTTTAGTGGGCCCATTCTCCAAATGCTGGAGGCTAGAAATAATTCTAAATGATGAACAGTTCTAGAAGCTATCTGAAGTGTTTTTTATGGCAACATCACACCATAGCTGCTGAAGGCAAGGAAAAATTCTAGTTACTAAACACCTCTAGAAACTCTCTGAAATGCTTTTTATGGTGAAAGCAAGTAAAAATTATAAATATTAAGCACCTATAAAAGTGCTTTTTATGATAACATAGCCCCCTAAATGCTGAAGGCAAGGAGAAATTGTAGATACTATACACCTCTAGAAGTGCTCTCTGAAGTGCTTTTTATGATAACATAACCCCCTAACTGCTGAAGGCTAGAAAAACTCTAAATATTAAACACCTCAAGAAGTTCTTTGAAGTGCTTCTTGTGGTAACACAGCCCCCTAATTTCTATTTGTACCCTGATTTTGATAGTGTTTGAACCATAAATAAAGCTATATATATTTTGTTCATAAGATTTAGGGTGGGTTTGAACCACCAAACCCCCCCGACTACGGCCTAACCCAACACACTCTGATACCATTATGTCACAAACGGTATAAAACAACGTGTCGCCACACCTTGGAGTACTTCCGTAATGCTGCATTTCCGAATCGTGATATAAATGTATGTTTACTAGTTTCTTTCCCAATTTATATCCATGTGTGCATTTTCTCTAAACTATACCTTACTCATCCCTACCTCCATTAGTGGTTGGATATCCCAGACGCGACGCGATGCAAAAAAACAACCAAAACGACCAGGATGTCCTTAGACCTTACATTATCATTTTCTTTGCTCCGTCGATAATCCAACATTTGGCCAAAAGAAATAAAAACTTTTCCTTCCTTTTCATTCCGACATCAAAGCTCCGAATAACCACTCCCTTCCCTTTTACCCTCTTTCGAAACCGAAGTGGGGTGGAATTGATCTGTTCTTCGACCGAAATTGGATTCTTTACTATCAGGGGCACCTGATGTCGATAACGAATTAATTTCTACTCCGGTTGCTGCTGACATGTTCAAACTCGTGTTTCTTTTTGTGTTTTTTTCCCCCCCTTCTTTTTTTTTCGATCCTTGAGTGAAATAAAAGGAAAGTTGGTTTTTCGTAGCATGAAATGTTTACTTTTACTTTCTTTTTGTTTTCGAGCTTGATGTAAAATTTCACGGCCCAAATAACATGAATTTTTGTGGATGTGAATGTTTAATCTCTCTCCTATTTAAAATAGGAAATGAATAATGGAATGTCCTTGGGATGTCACATTAAGGGGGTGTTATTTAGGTGATCTTCCAACCCCCCCTGATTCGATAGTAATCAAACATAATTGAATGAAACCCATGAACTTGATGTTATAAAGAGTATAATATTGCATTCGACAATGACTGGAAAAACGTCTTTCAGGACTTGCATAGTTATTACTGTGGGTCCACACGTTCGCCGAAAAACCAGCGCAGAACAGAAACTTGGGTCACGTGACGCGCTCTAAACAAATCACAAGGTTTCCGCCTCATCGGCGCGAGCTGTTCTGCTAAAGTTTCAACTAATCTCTACTTCATCCTCTCTGCTTGAGATATTCTTCTACACGGGAGAACCAATCAAATCTAAAAACCGACCATCTCAAATCAGTGCGCTTGTGCATTATTTGAAAGCGCATGCGCTGTAGAGCTAGAAGCAAGCAGACAGCTTCGTTGGCTTTTGTGAAGAGATTTGAAATAACTCGTTAATGTAAAGAGTGTGTATCTACGTATTGGATTGTGCCACGACACAGTTTTATAATTTGAAAACATCCATTGGGAGAATTATTTAAAATATATACGTTTATCCACTAGAAAATAAAATATGTTAATAATAAGCTGTTTTAAATTTGCGTTGCAATGCATCATGGGTAAACACACAGCGTGTGAGTTGCTGCGCCACTCAAGCAGATTTTTCTTTCTATTTTCGGCGAACGTGAGAGTCAAGTTTTTACATCTCCATAGTGATGTTTCCGGTAGAAGTTAACAGGGCTGTTAACCATTAAAAAAAAAAAGATAATCACAGATTCGAATTTGTTATTCAAAACTAAAATTTTATAGTAATTAAAAAAATAAGCTCAATATGATAACCATTTATTTGTATTAAAATATAGAATTTTTCTAACATTGTGACAGTGAATTTTTCATTTTTTGTATTAAAATTACAAATTTACTAATAACATTTGTGTTTTTTTCTTACAGGTAGGTTACTCTTTTTATTATTATAATTAAAATTAATTTGTTTGTAAGCTAGCAATATTATTATTATATTTAATAATTAAAATCCTTGTTAGTTAAAATATTATATTTATATTTTAAGCAGCCTGAAACCCAATCCCTCCAAACCCCCCGCTCGACAACAACCCCTGTATCCGCCCTTGTGGCCTTGTCTGTACGTTTGTGTGTTTATATGTGTCCAATATAACTGAACTATTCAACTGATCTCGACCAAATCTGAAACACGCATAGACATTGATTAGAACAACCCGAGACTATAAATTTCTCATCTTATAAAGGCCAAGTTTAAAATAAAATTTGAAATAAAAGGGATTAAAAAGAGTAGCAAACTGTTTAGTTTTACTTATAAAAGTTAGCAGGGCCCTACGAATTTATTCGAAAGTTTGNGGGGGGGGGGGGGGGGGGGGGGGGGTCAGAAGTTGGCACAATTGTTTGCAGTCCTGATTTTGTTGACCTGGGGCCTTGATTAAATATCGACCATGTGTACTCGTTGTGTTTACTTAAATACACTTCATAGTTTCTCTACACTTCCTTCAGATATAGCCTTACTAATCCCTGAAACTATTAACGTAGCTAGCACATGATAATGATAAAACTTTTTTTAAATGAAGAGAAAAATGTATCATCTAATTACACGATTTCCAATTAAGATTTTCAATAACTGTTGAGACAGTAATGTGTAGAAAACCAAAATAAACGTATCCACTAGAGCATTATTTTGAATTCTTAACGCCCAAACATTATTAATTATACTACTATAAAGTCACATGGCTGACTCACTCGCTCACTCACTGACATTAATGTTTACCCACTTCCAGATGAGCTAGAAACTTGAAATTTGGCAAACTTATAGCTTCTAGCCTGTAACCGACGGGAAAATTCCAAAAAGTTAAAAAAAAAATTTAACCCCCGAAAAAAAATTCAAAATAGCGAAGCAACTTTAAAGTAGGTGCGGTATATACAATACAATACCGGCGACTTTAAGTTGTTACGTTCAAAACAACGCTGGCATTAAATTAGTTTACATCCACCTCATCCACCTGCAAAGAGAACCCACAGGGGGTTTGGGGGCGGAGCCCCCAACGAGCAGAGCGAGTTGTTATAAAACCTGAAAAAAAGATACTTGAATTAACTCTCGTCACTTTCTATCCCACCATGACGCGTCATTTGTACCCTTCTTGCCCGCTGCTCTCAAAGAGCGTGGTCGCCTTATCACTGACACCGGACTCGAGGATGTCTGCTATTGTGTTGTTGTTTTAACTGTGAGCTCCATCCAGTGTTGGGCTTGTCATGATATACTTTCCAGACAGTCCCTCCCTCGCTTTCCGATCCCCCGCGGAATATCCTCTAAACGTCTAAACGAAAGCGGCTCAAAAGGCTTAGACAAAGCTCATGTCCATCCAAAGAAATTTCATGAGAACAACAATTTTTTTTTTATAAAATACAAACATAAATAATATTTAATTGCGGATAGAAAAAAAATTTCACCAGTTATTTTTAGTACCGCATCTCGGGCTAATGCATTAATTATTAGGAAGGTTGAATTTAGAGGAAGTGTACCCGCATAGGTTTGGAGGTAGAGTGGAAAACCTTTTAAGAAATACCACCCTCAGTACACCCAACCGAGATTCGAGCCCCGATCTCCCCACCATCGGCAGCCACTCTATGGCGAGAGTGACGCCTTATACCATGTGACCACCGAAGCGGGTTTATTATAGTGCTATTCATATTCCATAATTGGTATTTTATCTATCAAACTCCACAGCTGTAATCACATTACCTGACGTATGGATACATGAAAACGTCTTAGTAACTTTTGTTACTGTCAGATACTGTCTTTCCCACTCGAATCTTAGTGACAATGACAAGGCCATTTTTTTATTCACAGTATAACCCCAATTATTCGGATGACCTGTTATCTGGATTCAAATCTTAGCAGTGGTTTTCGTTAAATTCATACAAATTGATATTTTTTAATATTTTTTCCTGACTTTTTAGAATTTAATATATGTTATGTAACTGCTTTTAAGAATTATGATGATTTATTTTTATGTTTTTGTTGAATAATAAATACATATGTATATATATTTAACTTATGATGTGTTGTAGGCAGGCTTACTTACTAGTACATACGTTTTATGCATTTTTAGTACTTTATTTTCAATGAAGTTTTTTAGTGTGAAATTCTTTTTTTCCCTGTAAGATCATAAGATCAGTTATCCAAATACCCGCTTCGGTGGCCGCATGGTCTAACACGTTGCTCTCGTGCTAGACTAGACTAACGAAGACTGGGGGATCGGGGTTCGATTCCAGTCAGGTGCACTGAGGGTGATTTTTCCCCAATGGTTTTCCACCCTCCTTACACTCAAATGTGGCTGTACTTCCTTTAAATTAAACATTTCCGAATCCTTAACACACTAGTGAAATTAGTACGTAGTCGTATAGCGCGATGCTAGACAAAAAAATAAATCCATATTGTTTATCATCCGGACTAACCTTAGTCCTAATTAGTCCGGATAATCAAGGTTTTATCATTTTTGTTCAACACGTCCTTCTATCTGCCCTGTTCAACATAATATTTATACTAATGGGGAATGTAAGTGAATGCTAGAGTTTATATGAAAATAAATTCTCGCGTCTGTTTATGGTGGGAATGTAAAACCATTTAGGAAAAAAAAATCCTCTGTATACTCAACCAGGATTCAACTCCTGAGCTCTCCTTTATCTAAAAATAGAGTATATAGCTGAAAGTGACGCCTATATGACTACTATTAATTTCTACTTTCAAATGCATAAGTCAAGTCATGTGATCGTAAAACGTAGCTTTTGGTAGATATTGAAAATACCTATTAAATTACACTAATTAAAGAGTAAACCGTTATCAATTTTGGCAACAAATGAAATATATATTTGTATTTTACTAACCCCCTTCTATGGAAATTTAACTGTAGAATTTATTGGAACCAAGTGTACCGTTGAATGAATAATTTTGATACCTCTAGGTAAATGCCAAGTAAAATATATGCATGAAATTCAATATTCCAAACCTTTCACCTTTTGACGTCGACTAAAGTTTTGGGCTTGTTCGGGGGAATGGAGCGCCATATTTCATGAGACTTGCTGTGCTAACGAACTTTGCTATTAAACTACTCAAGGGTAATAGCTTGATACAGTAAGAACACGATTTAAAGGGACTTGAGGAAAATATATAATTTGACTTCATGGTCGATATAGATAACGTGTTATTACTACCAACATAAAAAAAGTATTGATATATTATTCAAAAGTGATATCTTCATCACATAATTATATGAATGAATAAAATACGAAATTGACTATATTAATTGTTATCCCACCATGTTCTTACTAAATTTCTTTTATCACCGCGTCTAACTACCTGTTCAGGTTATACGCATAGATGATAACTAGCCTAATGGGGTAAATATGAGGAAAGAAGTATCTAAGAAGGCATAATCTACGCGTATTTGCGTGGAAGGGGAGTGATAAATCATTTAGGGAAAAGCACCCTTAGTAGACCTGACCGGGATTCGAACCCCAATCTACCCATGATCAGCAGGACAGTCCAACACATAAATTACTGCCACTTAAGCAGATCTGATTAAATTGCAATATCCCGTAGATATTTATGACAACACACCCTCATATCAGTGGAAATAAATGCTACGATGTACCTTGGGCCGTAACATTTAAATTTGTACACTCCTCTGTTTACCCTGAGAGGTGACAGTCTTACCTTGAAGGGCTGTACCATAGTGGAACCCTGCAAGGTATACATGATTTATTTATTTACAGCTAGGAACAAAGATTTTAAAACTAAGTTATCATTAGACTACTCTTAAATAATTTTTCCCCAGAAAAAAACCCCTGTATATTGATAATCAGATAAAACACTCTAGTATGTATGCATTTTGAACTAAAGTGTTAAAATAACTATTTAGTAAAATACCCTTAGATTTAGGATTAGAATCAAAATTACAATTTGGCCTCGAGGTATAACCATATAACATTTAAATTTTATTGAACAAAATCCACTAAAACTTTTTGGCTAAATCCTCAGACACAAACAGACATACAGATGGACAAGCACATTGTAAGACACACTATTTCGAGCTCTGGAACAAATAGACATTTAAAGATCAAGGTTCAGAATTTGCACTTCATTACTTTATCTACATGAGAAAGTAACATTTTAAATTAAACTAAAATGAGATAAAGATCAAATCATTTGTTTTTAATGAGAGCAGTGAGTGAATATGTTTCTTCCCTCCCACCGCCCCCCCC
>CABFWO010000050.1:199591-226422 GCA_902155825.1 Timema genevievae | reverse complement strand
CCCCCCCCCCCCAATATATTTTCATGTGCACTCCACTTTGGAAACGACTGTCCTGAAGAACTTTAGAGAAACCATCGTAAGAGGTAGGACACGTTCAACTTATTACATGCAATCATAGAGTTGGAGAAAGTTTGACTTTACTTGGATAGTTCTTAGAAGATATTAAACTTGTTAATTTGGGTACATTCATCCCAACAATTAAAGGGCCGTATAACAAGGTCGATATTCGGACGTCATTCAACCCCCCATTTGATCAGAACCGCTTGTTATTCGTACGCTGGGAGATTGGTTGATTACTGTGATTAGTGCTTTAGGGCCACGTCTAGGTCTCATTCGAACTTGTTTCCGAGTTACAGCAAAGTGATTCCATTAGAGTGTTATTTTTATAATACACGCGATATCTACAAATATTTTGACTAGATATGTTCTATGCAGTGGTTCTTAAACTTTGATTACTCGCGGCCCCCTAAATATCCTAAAATATTTTTCGTAGCCCCCTAGTTTTTACTAACATATTAATTTCCTACTAGGATTTATTATAAAATAGTGGCTTTATTTACTGATTATAATTTAAAAAAACACATAAATTAACTTACCTAAATCTATTTAATGGGACGTCTGCTGTTGAACACCTTACACTAATTTGAATATTCTTGTTTCAATTGTATTAGTTAGTGCTATTCGCATGCAGGAGTCAATTCGGAGTAGATTTCACTGCTTCGTTTTAATATTTACCATTGTGTAAAATCCTTTTTCAAATAAATAAATAGAAACAAAGAGCAGCAAATTTTTAATGAAGATGGTAAACAGATAGGGATTATTTGTATTATCTATGATTTATATTATTCGTGCTTCTCCTCCGATTCATTACCCCGGAAAATCGAGTCTACTGTACTTATTTGCTTACGATCATCGAATTATTTTTTACAAAGCGTAAAATTTAAGATAATTGACTTCAGTAATAAGCAAATATAATTTTAAATTATTTTTTTAGAGACTCCCAAAATACCTTTCATGGGCCCCCACCACCACCCCCGGTTAATAATCGATGATCTACGGGATATTCCTGTTGGTTCTCTTGAATCCGACAAACGCCTGGTATATTTGCAAGAGTGCGCCACTCTACTCGATTGTGGCATGTAAATTGAGCCTTGAAAGTTATGTGAAAATACCTTTCTGGCAAAAGTGGCAGGTCCTTTCGCGCTCGCACATAGAAATTCAGTGTCCAAGGAATTGGGGAATTGCCACACTTCCTGAACTCTCCTAGTACATGGGATTTCCACCAGATGGTGCAGGCAGCACTAACCAGCCTAAGGGTTGAGTGATTACACAGCTCCGTATGGATAGAAATCACTTCAGACCAATATTCAGATTGTCGACCTTAAGAAGAAGTGTAATAGGTAGAGATAATACCTTTCATGATAAACGGAGTGTACATGTCTATAAATCATTTAAAACACGCCTTCGAATATTTGATGTTCTTGATTGGTTTACACAAGTCACGCAATCAAACGTTTTGTCGACTCTGTCGTAGCGAACGATGTTTGCTGTGACGTCACTGAACCAAAGTGAAACTTTTCTTTTCCCCCCTTGAGTCCTAACGACTCACAAATTGGATTCTGACTGAACAGGTTGCGTTTACTTGGAGCCTAGGCATCGGGAACCATCGCACAATGTAACTAATTCACGTGAATGTAAAAGCAGAATTTCATGACAACAAATTGAGTTCGTTTGCAATTACGTATCTGTATGTGAAATCTTAGAGAAAATTGAGTTTACTTAGAAGACGACTTTGAAACTTTTAGTTAATATTGTAAAGTTCTACAAATTTTAGATTTTATCAATTTCGTATAAGTAGTGCTGGTAATATTTAGATAATTAATATTGACATAACATTAAAAAAAAGTTAAACTATGCCCATTTTGATTTGAAAATTAATCAGAGGGAGAATTTGGTTTAAATATTGATCGTAGTGAATTAATCTGTTTGAATATTGTTCGTAAAGAATTGGTTTGGATACTAATCTAAGACAGCTTGGTTTAAGTATTGATTGGAGAGAATTGGCTTTGATATTGATCTCAAAGACTTTTTTTTTTGTTTAGGATTATTCTTAGTTTGCAGATTGATCTGGAGGAATTTGGTTTGAAAATTTATTTGGGGAGAATATGATTTAAAGATTGATGTGAGAGAATCTGATTGGAATTTTTGGGCTTTAAAATTTAGAATTTATGTCATAAATAAGCGGTGTACGAGGGATATGAGTTTAACATAAGAGATAGTGTAATACCAAGTGCTATTTACCTGATATTTTTTAAAGCCCTTCTAAAAGTTTATTTTGTGACCAAAAACATTCCATAAAACCTACCGCTCTGGTAAATCAAATCTAACCTCAAGCTCATCTAGTCTGGTTTTCCATTGACAGGTAGGCTCTAGTTCGAGTCCCCGCTGGTTTGTTAAGTGTTGTGTTTTTTACCCTTAAAAGATTTCATGTTCTCCCTCCTCGCAAAAATGGATATACATTTCTTCTAAACGTTTACCATCATTTTCCTAAACTCAGTAGTGTAATTAAATGCTGATAGCCAAGATCTGTGGAAAGACGAGGTACGCACAATATTTAATATAATAAACACTTTAAATGTGATCCAAGTTGGTGATTTATTCCCATCCAAGGGCGCCCATGTGAGTTTTCCAAATGAGGGGTGGATTGGAGTCCTATCTGCTGGAGGTGTGGCACCCCCCTCCTCAGAAGAAGACGTCAGGAATTTAACCCTGGGGGAGGGAAGTTTAGAGCATCTGAACATAAATATGAGCTAATTATTAGTTTCAAGAGCCTATTTTAGCAAAAAGAAACAAGAACAAAAAACCCATAGTTTCTGAAAAATTAACAAAAAATAAAATTTAGTTGAAGCTGAACCCATTGAAAAGAAACATGATATCGTTCACAAGTTTATTGAACAGAACCAAATGAAAAGAAATCTGTTAAAGAGGGAATGGGAGGAAATATACATTTTATCATTCTTATCTCTGTTATTATTATTATTATTATTATTATTATTATTTTTATTATTAGCACCGCGTCTTACTACCCGTTCGGGTTATACGCACTTACGCTAATGTGTAATGGTAGGGTGATTGTGAGATGAAATGGAGGACCTACAGTTTAACGTGGAATCCGAACCACGGTAGAGGCCTGGTATTCCACACATTCACAAGTTGTGATTAATACAAGTCTTGTCAAGAGGTGAAGGAAGGGTTTGGCAATCAGATGAATCTGTGCCGGGACCGAGGATTGAACCCCGGACCCCCAGCACAGAAGTCTGACACCTTACCCCTAGAACACCAGGTCAACCCTTATCTTTGTTAACTCTCATGTTGATGATTCAATGTTGCTAATAGCAAATTGCAGCCAAATTACAAAAAATTTTTTTAGATTTTTTCATAAATATTAAATATATATATTGCAGAGTTATAAGGGGGGCTGATTCTCCTCCTTATCACCCATTTATGGGCGCCCATTTTCCCACCAACTTGTGAAGATTCTTTTGTGTGTAGTGATGGTTAAAAAGAAAACACGCTATAGCATTTGATGGGAATATTTAAGTCATTAATAACTTAATTTGTTGGGAACTTTTATATATTCATGGCTACATTATTAAAATGGTTTACGCGAGAATGTTTACGTCCAATGACACAAATATTCCTGGGGTAGAGGGACAGAATTCATCTCATATTTACTGTGCCGAATGTTTATGTTTTGTTTAGAATTCAGAGCTTGGAAATTTTATTCAGTTTAATCAACGTTATTTTAATTGATTCAAAAACTTAAAAAAAAAGGGCAAATAAAACCAAAACAATTCATCAGTGAGGCGGGTATGAAAAGCACAACACATTTCAAAACACACACACATGACCCCTTCTCTCTGACCCCTCAATTTCCCCCTCACCCTAAAAAAAACCCTTTATTAATGGCCGCTCCTATAGACGCTACCGGCTAATAGCAACCCGGTTTGCTGAAAATTTCACCACCATCATAAATATACGTCCTCACACATACACGTATGTACGTACACACATGCACGTATGTACGTACACACATGCACGTATGTACGTACACACATGCACGTATGTACGTACACACATGCACGTATGTACGTACACACATGCACGTATGTACGTACACACATGCACGTATGTACGTACACACAATTCTTTCTTCAATTAGTCGAGTGTATGAGATTTTATTACATGTTTGCGGCCTGGTTATATATGGCCGGCAATGAACTAGACCTTTTAACCCATCAGTTTTATCGGGAACGGAGTTGTCTGCCCTCTCTGCCCCTAACCAGAATTTTGTCACTTTAAAAAAAAAAACAGCCCAATAAATATTCGTGTTATGTAAAAGATTTTCTATCTCCCAGTTTATTGATACGGCATACTTTTCCCGCCCTCGGAGTATCTAATTGCATTTATGCAGTTTTATAAATCTTTTAAATTCAGGCGTGTTTCGAATCGGGATTTCATCAAAGCTCAGGAGTTTAGTAATAGCTTTTTTGTATTGATAATAAATTGCATTTAAAATGGGTTTAGGTCACACATTTTGTTTCAGAAAACGTACCTGATGCTTGATTGCGTTTAACATTTCTAACACCCACATCGCTGGTCACATGTTCTAGTGCGCCACTCTCGCATTAGACCTGATCGCCGATGACTGGGATATTGGAGTTCGAATCTCGGTTGGGTGTACTGAGGGTAATTGTTCCCTAAATGTTTTTCCAATCTCCCTACAAGCAGATGTGGGTACATTTTCCACTAAAATTCTACCTCCCTGATCTCTATGATACTAGCATAATTAATATATAATTTTATATAGGAATAGTCTTAAGCGTCACTCTCGGAAACGGGAAGATACGGGTTTGAATCTGAGGATGGTTTTTACTAGTTGGTTTTTCCACTTTCCCTCTGCGCAAATGTGGATATCCTTTCTCTAAATATAGCCTTCCTTATCATTTAAGTGTAGCTAGTACCTAGGCGTATAACCCAAACGTGTGGTGGGATGTAACGGGAAAGAAAATAGTGTCTTGAAGTGTTCCCAGGGTAAGCATACATTTTTGAAACTGTATCTATGATATGGTCTATCCCATTTGACCAATCAGGATCTGATATACATAAACCTCTCTCGCACAATACTGTATTTGTTAGCACCGCTCCTTACTACCCGTTAGGATTTCACGCACGTGTGATAATTACATTAACCAGCCTCGTGGTGTAGTGGTCAGTGTATCTGGCTAAGAGTCTGGGGGTCCCGAGTTTGATTCCTGGCTGGTACTTTGGGTATTTTTCACAAAAGTGCAACTACCCCAACGATCCCCAGCGTTTGGTTGGTTAGGTTTAAGTTAGGTTTAAGAGTTTATATTGGTTCCACATCCTCATACTCACTATCATCATCCCCTCATCTCATCGGGACATGGAAAGAACCTCCACGGAAAAGATGTACGATTTAGTACATTCGAGCGTCCCCTGGGAAACGGTACATTCATACTGGCTAATCTTTCCATTACTGGGCCACGAATGATGTAGCACAAAGGCGCAATATTTTAATTTTTATTACTAACTACGCGCACGTGTTAGGGGTGAGAATTATTAAATTTAGAGGAAGTGTACCCAAATTTTCGCGGAGGGAAAGTGAGAAACCACGTAGGAGAAAAAACACCCTGAATACACCCAACCTCCCATTTGATGGCAGTCCAGTCTAGTGTGAGACTGACGCCTTAGACCATTAGACCACTGAAGCGTGTTACATGAGACTATTTACGTTGATACCTGGCTAGCTATTTTTATACTGAATAATGATAGCACATTACGGGAAAGTTACACTTTAAACAAGTTCTGCATACCCTGGCAACATTCCATGACACGCCACTGTCAAAATGAGTAAACACTTTTTTTTTATCCAAACACACCTTGAAATGTTGAGCTAGGTAACATCGGTGGTTAGGTAACATATGGTTAACCGCAGCAAAATAACAATAGCACAGAATTGTATGAATTTCCAGTCATTCTTAACTTCAAGTTACCACAAAATTACTTACGTTTCATTTAGCAACACTCATTCCTTTTAATTAAAAGAATATTTAAAAAAATAAAAGATCAAAATGAAGATTTAGTTACGACAACTTGAAAGGAATCTTTATAATCACATCAGAATAAGTCCTTTAAAAAACAAACAAGAAACAACAGTAGCAATTTAGCGTTTCCTGTTGTTGGCTAGTCTTGAAAAATAGGTACTTTCTTCCCACGGATAGCACCCAGCTTGTGTAGGTCACAACCTAGTGCGTTTTTTTCTGTATTCTAATTTTAAATGGTCTGAAATAAGAACAGTGAAAACGTTTTAGCAACTTAAAAATGTGGACCAAATATACTTACGCATCCTTTCTTTACTAACAATGAAGGCATTTACTTAGAAATTGTAATATTCGTGGAACTAAACCTTATACATTGCTAGCTGCTTCCTAAATGGTTTTCCACTCTTCTTCCACGCAAATGCGGATACACTTACTCTAAATTCAATCATTCTCATCCCAAACACATTACCGTGATTAGTACTAGAAGTGTATAGCCCGAACGATTAGTAAAACACGGTGTTGAAAAAAATTATATCAAGTCTTTAATAATAACTCTTTTGTTGAACGTAATAATATAATTTTTTTTCCAATTTTTTCCTTTAATATAGCACTGGCCAACAGTCGTGAGACCTATGACAGGCCAGCATTGAAAGTGACACAAGTAGCCTACCTTACAAATAGGTATAATATCATGAGAAAATAAGAAACACAATCATAACTAAATAATGATGTATACTGATGAATAGTTTAAAAAAAAAAGGAATTATAAAATAACAATAATAAAAGTAAAACTAACTGAAGAGTAGTAAAAGTATAAGTATTTAGAAAGCAGTAACAATAAGCAAATAAATAAATGAGAATAATAATAAAAGTATTGATGGAAAGTCCAGTTTTCACAAGATGACCGTTTGATAGTTTAAAAAAACAACATATTTTTCCACAAAAATTAATAAAATATAAGTGTATTATTAATGTTAGTTTATAGGAAGACCTATTAATAAAATCTATCAAAAGTGACATCTGCAAATCAAATGAGTATATACGGAGCTCTGTGGATATTCTACCATCAAATTTTAATATACAGTTTTATTATTATTATTAGCACAGCGTCTTACTACCCGTTCAGGTTATACGCACTTACGCTAATGTGCAATGGTAGGGTGATTGTGAGATGAAATGGAGGACCTACAGTTTAACGTGGGATCCGAACCACGGTGGAGACCTGACATTCCACACATTCACAAGTTGTGATTAATACAAGTCTTGTCAGAGGTGAAGGAAGGGTTTGGCAATCAGATAAATCTGTGTCGGGGACCGAGGATTGAACCCCGGACCCCCAGCACAAAAGTCCGACACCTTACCCCTAGACATCCAGGTCACCCTGTAAAGTTTTAAAAGAGTGTATAATTTATAGCTAAGTTATAATTTGTGATTAAATCATTTCAAATCATTACAGTTCACGGGCTAGACGGGCTCAAACTTGCTATTTTATGTTTATTGCGTTCCATGGTTCAGTTAAGGTAAGGTATTTAAGAGCGTTCATCATAGCAGGCCCAAATCATCTCCCGGCTCGCGTGAGGTATGGGAGTTAAATGGTAAATAAAAGACTTAAGGTATGACAGAAATGTGTGCAGTGCTTTCGTATTTGAATGATTACTCGACATTTCCCGCGGTGACGATGGGGGACAAAGCAACCAAGTTTTTTTTGTTAATAACTACAGTATGTTTCTATTAGGACAGAATGAAGATTTGTGCACAAAGCTTAACTGTGAAGCCATTCTAAAATGGTCAAAAACGGGCTTTACAATGCAGTATTTTTTATCGAAATATCATTTAATATTTCAATAATGTTGATTATTAAGAACTTATATCAACTCTTTATCTCCATTAATGTTTAATGAGAAATGTTCCACGTGCAATAGTGTTCGTGTAAATTTACGATTTCTAGCCGACTGTATCACAGAGTTGATTGGCATGTGATGCACGCTCTTAATGTATGGGGCTTGAATTTAGTATACAACAAGACAACCATATGAGATGTACACAATCAAATATTTCTAATAATTGGAAATCAATTAATCAATAACTATCCTATATATTATTTCTGTTGTCAACATGCCTTTTTTTTCAGCTAATACAAAGCCTACAGCGATGAATAAGGTATGAGTGGCTAGGAGTTTTTACTGACTTCTGACAGCATACTCAGTTTATGTTAAAACATATTGTTTGTTTAAAATCTAAGTTTATATATATATATATATAAAAGTGAAAGCCCTGACTGACTCACTCATCACTAATTCTCACACTTCCCACGAAGCTAGAGGGCTGAAATTTGGCACAGGGATGTTCCTTATAAGCTATTTAGGAAAAGTAAAAATATTTCATTCCGATGTTTTGTGATTAAGGGGGTGAAATCGGGGTAACTACCCTAATCAACAATTTATAAACTCTTTTTAAGCGTTTAGAGGTGTAATAATCCGATAAGTTTGTTCTAATAATGCCTTCGAAAAAAATATAGCAATTATTCTTAACCCCGTGGATGCTTCTAGGGGTGGAAAAACTCCTCATGAGAAAATATACATGGCCACCTCCTCGCGGTGTTTCTCGGGTAGCGCTAAGAACCATTCCATTAAAATTCAAACAAAAATTCCTCATTTTCATCCAAAAGTAAATAATAACACTATATCCCGTGCGAAGAGCGGGGATTCAGCTAGTAACTTATAACTATTCACCTTGTTAAACTTTTGTAATAAAATGCTGATGGTTGAATGACCTTAAGGACAGTGGACCTTACGTATCGGGACTCTGAGGGTAAAACAATCTGTTACTGCAGAGCCGATCTCTCATTACGGACGCACACAGAACATGTATACGGGGCTTCAGAGTTGTCATAACAATATTGATTAAACACCCTGTAATAAAGCAAACGGAAACCGGAAAAGAGAATAGGGCAATGATTGGAGGAGTGTCGTTACCGCTTTCGAGGGACAAATAATGGGAGAGGGAGTAATTAAAAACTACGTTCCCTGGGTTTCGAACCCGGAAATTAAAAACAAACAGCTCAAGCCTTGGTAGTGCAATGGCAAGGACTGAAGTGGGGGGGGGGGGNGAGGCGGGGTATTTGTTTGGTGTGTGTGTGGATAGGGGTACGACGACACTTTATTGGATTTTAGTCGATTCCCTTAGGACAGAAGAAATGATGGTGTTAGGGGAGCGGCTAGCACGTTTGGCTGACTCGGCAGGTTTGATAGTGACCGATAAGCACCGATGGACACGTGTATAAAGGCGTCAGTCTCATCATATCTGGTTTGTCACTGTTGGAGGGGTTGGAGTTCAAATCCCGGTCAGGTATACCAAGTTGTTTTTTTCCTTAAACTACATCCCAGTCTCCCTGTGCACAAATGCGGGTTCATTACATATAAAATGATACCTTTATCATCCCTAACCCATTATTGTAACTAAATGAGTATATCCCGGGGGGAAAGGACAGGGTTCTTTGGCGGTCCAAGTTCAATGCCAAAAGGAGTGGACCTGTCTTAGGACAGAACACCTAGTAATAATCTCGGTTGGTAAGTAGGATGTTGTGAGACAAAAAAAACTTGTTTTGTAAATTTTAAATGAGATTATAAATGTAGTTTTGACAGGAAGTAAAAATAATATTACATTTTATGACGAAAAAAATATTTAAAGTAGAATTATTTCTTTTTCATCTCTACCCCATTAGTGTAAATATTGTGATATCCTGAATGGTTAAGACGTTGTGCACAAATTTTTAAAAAATGGGAGAGAGGATTAGAATTTGGTCACGTGTCTGAGTGTTTTTTTGGCCTCCTTTTTGATCTCAAGAACGGCCTTACTAATAGCCATCAAATTTTGAGGGGGTGTATAGGACTACATATGACGAGGGTTCTTAGACGAATCCTTTTCATGTACGACAGCAACTGTTTCCAGAAACAAGAAAAGAAATGAAAGAATTATCACTTTACATAAATAATAAAAGATGAATAAGCGTTGCCAGAAATAAAAATACATGAAAAAATCAAATTTACTATTTTGTATCCTTTATTCGCGTATTAAAACCGTTAAAATAATATACTAAACCAAGTTCAATTTTGGAGAGGGTTAAATTCAAACTTTATTAATGATGTTTAAAAGTCACTGGAGGGCGGTATGTGAAATATATATATGATACAACCTCTAGGGAATTTACATAACAACCACTCCCCCCACCCCCACCCCCACAAGAGGTAAGTTTTTCATATATTTTAACACTAAATTGTCAAACTCGAATAAAATACATGTTTTATAGTAGTATTATATTTCGAAGACGCATGTAAAGAAAGCGTTCAACAAGAAGAGGTTACTGTTGATCAGAAAATTGAGTTTTGAACTGAGGAAGAAACTGATTAAATGCTACATTTGGAGCAGAATCTTGGACCCTCATGAAGTTGGACATAAATACTTGGAGAGCTTTGAAATGTGGTGCTGGAGAAGACTTGAGAAGATTAGGTGGACATACAGGGTGACAAATGAATAAGTCCTAAGAAGAATGGGTGAGAAGAGAACCATTTTGGATGTGGTTCTTCGGTACAAAGAAAAATCGGTCACATCTTTAGGAGGAACTGTATTCTGAACGACGACATAGAAGGCAAGTTTGAGGGAAAGATGCGATTAGGAAGGAGGAGCATAGCATTCAAATATTGAATGACTTGAAGGAAAGCAGAAAATTCTGGAAACTCAAGGCAAAGGCAGAGGACATGGATCATTGGTGGTCTCAGTTCATTGACAAAAAGAATGTACCTGTCTTAAGACAGAACACCTGACAATAATTATGTAAATATATAAACTAATCATTGTGGTCCTGAGTTTGTACAGCGATCGAGGGTTTTTGTAGGTGCATGATAAAACAAAATATATTGGGAGATACTTAATGTTATTTCAAAGTTTTCAACGTATCACAAAATTTTTAGTGACTCAGTTGGATGGAAATAGAAAAATATAGCCGCTTTCTTTAATATATTAGCAAGTCCAATATAAAATGTTATTCTTCTATTTCAACCTCCCGCCCCCCCCCAAAAAATCCACTTTTTCTGCGCGTCTTGTTGTTTTATTTGTTTGTTTGAGATTTCCGAACTTTCTATAAAAGTTTCTTCTAAAATATTTCATGATTATAAGTAATTCAAGTTAAAAATAACTTTAAACTTTCATTTTATTCGATTAAAACTTTACATCTGTTATTAGTTTAGCATTCAGCTCTAAACATGGACTCATCTTCGTTGAAAAACAGCACGAATGATAACGATTATTTCTGAGGGTACTTGGTTCTATTTAGTTACATTACTTAATTGGACAGTTTTAAGTAGAGTTGAGTCTACACGAATCTTCGAAATTTCGACTCCAAATTTGAATTTATGTGATTCAATATATTTGTATTCGAGCTATATGAATTATATTAAAAATTTCAAATAAAAAATTATCGCAGACTCGGATTCGAAGGAATTTAATTTGAAATTCGAGAATTTAAATGTTAAACATTTGAATAATATTTTTTTTACAATGAAAGTGACATCGAAATGTTATTAAAATAGAATACTAAATTTCATCGTAATATTACAGGTAAGTCAACAGATCGTATCTAAATTTTAAGGTATCTACTCAGATTACTCGTATTTGATTTGAATATAGAGTATAAATTAACAGAATGCTTAATTTTAATAATATATTCTTTGTTTGGATGCGGTTTTATCATTAATTTTTCTATCGTGCTCGTTAAACATGAATGTATTTATATAATATAAAATTCACTTTAAAATTCAATTCGGACTAGATTTGGGTTCGATTCAAAAAATTTTTACTATAAAATAATCGAAAAGGATTTAGTCAAAAAAAATTCCAAGACATAATTTATTCAAAATCTATTTGAGTTTGTAAAACAGAGATTCGGATTAGATTCAAAATTGAAAATTTTGTATTCGCAAAGGTGTATAACTACAGTACTTCTTACTAGTAATGGTTATTAATTAAAATAGTAATTACACCTGGATACCATTGATCTACCACTGAGCTATCTAGTCAGAACATTGATGCTCTAAACCAAGGGTACCAGGTTCGCCTCTCGGGTTCGGGTTTAATTTCTCAACTGATTTAAATATATTTAAATTAGTTGAAAAAGACACCTGGATATGGGCATCAAGACCGGGACTTTTGGTTAGCATGCCAATGTTCTGCCACAGGGGTATCCAGGATTCGTTCCGTGACCCATGGTCATTCTTCACTCATAGTTTGTCTGAATCTGTAAAGGACGTGTGGAAATCGTCAGCTCCATGTAAGCGACCAATAGGATCGCGAGCTATAAGATACCACAGCCATATACGACTCAGAGAGGCTGTTGTTCTGACAAGTGTAAAATACAAGATTGTAATTAAAGCGAAAATTTCAATAAATATCAACACACAGACTGCAAATCATTGTAACTACCCAACTGCACATATAAAGGAGGCCACAATTCAATTTTATATGTATGCAGCTGACAATTTCCACACGTCCATTATAGACTCAGCTTTAAACTATGAGTGAAGAGCTACCCTTAGCATGGGACGAATACTAGATGGATCAGTGGCAGGTTCCGGGTTCGATTCCCGCGTCCATGTGTCATTTTTCAACTGATATAAATTAATTGGAATGTGGTCTCATCCATATGGACAGTGCCGTAATCACAATGAGTTGCAACCTGTTTGTTGATATTCATTGATTTAAATTAATATGTTCACCTCCTAACGGACACATCCGTAGTCTTACTAACTTATATTTTTCAGCTTATATAGTAATGTTTTGTTGTTGGTTTTAAAAACTAAGCAGAGTTAATCACTTACTCAGTCTTTATAGACTTAGGGTTATTACAATTTAAGTGCCTATATAAGTAGTTTTTATTGCTTTACTATAAAGTAGAGTTTCAAAGTAGACTAGCGTAGCTTATTGGTAAACCATGTCTGGTTTGTGGACACGATCGTCAAGTTACCTATATTAAAGTAGTTTTAGAAACTTTAGGGACTGTCAAATACTGTCCTTCATACAGTGTTTTTATATATATATATATATATATATTTACCATAAGACCACCGAGGATTATTAGAAATATGGTTCCGAGAGATTATTTAAAGATATAAAATATATATATATATATATTACTGCCCTTAAAGTGTATAGAATTTTTATATCTTTAAATAATCTCTCGGAACCATATTTCTAATAATCCTCGGTGGTCTTATGGTAAAGTGCTCACCTTTGGAGCCGACGCTCGTGAGTTCTAACCCAGACAAAGTCGATGGGTTTTTTTCTTTAGCGATAAAAATCCGTTGATCAACTTCCTTTTGAGGTGAAGTAAAGCCGTCGGTCCCATGTCAATTGTGGTATGTAAAAGATGCCTAGAAAGTATATGGAAATACCTTTCAGGTAAAATCGGTAGTCTCTTCGCGTTCACTAATAAAAATTCAGTATGGAAGGCAACTGGGAACTACCACATTCTCTGAACTCTCCTAGTACATGTGATTTCTACCGGATGGTGCGGGCAGCACTAACCAGCTGAAGATCTGGGTGCTTGCCCAGCTCCGGATGGTTAGAATTTTCACTCAAGCCAATGTTCGAGTTGTTGGCTTAAGAAGATAATATTACTACGATAATGTTTTTATTTACTTATTCGGTGTTCTCTTTTTCTTGGAAAGCTTTGAAATGTGGTACTGGAGAAGACTTGAGAAGATCAGGTGGACTGACAGGGTGACAAATGAAGAAATCCTAAGAAGAGTGGGTGAGAAGAGAACCAATTTGGATGTGAGGCTTCGGTACAAAGCACACTGGATCGGACACATTCTCAGATTCGGGGCCTATTCCTAATGGAGTCATTCAGCATGTTCTTTTCATATATCTTGAAACTTCAAATCCTTTCTTGGCTTGAGGTCATCACATTAGTTGCAATACTACGATGGCAAAACAATGCAATGGATACTCAGGACGTAATTCAAGCTTAGGTTAATAGACGCTGTGTTAGTTCAGCTATTACATTGGATTATTTTACTTCAATGCAGCACAAAGAGGTTAGCCATAAAAAGAAAAGCGTACAGCCATTAAGAAGCTAGTCAACAGGGACATTATTACGGTTGGTTTCAAATGAATCACTTGGGTCTCTCGCCCATAATGTGCATCATAAAATAAGGTATTAAAACTGTCTGTCAGTGTAAGGTTTTATCGTAACTATGAAGTGCAGACAATAACGAATAGTAGGAGAAACAGAGGAATTTAAAAAATCCAGGAAGAGAAATGGGTAGAAATAAACGGAAAAGAATAAAGGGTGATAAACATATAGCAAAAACTATCTCATATCTATCATTTTATGTTAGAAGATATTGATCAAGAAGTTATCCTCAACATTGAAGAAATGTATAGGGTGTAAATATATATTAAACAAATTTAAATGTGAAGAGATTCTTTTCAAAAATTAACCTCAGAATTGTATAAAACTTCTTTTTCTTTTTAGCGTACGGCATCAAATCGAAATTTTTCATGATTACAATACCCTATCTTTAAATGAGAAATTGAAAAGCTAATCAAACCATTTAAAAATCACAGCCTTCTATATCTATTCACATCGAATCAAATATATTTGGACACCATACTTGCTTAGGTTTTACCGGTTCATTTCTGTTAAAAATAATGTTTATTAAAAAAATGTTGTATTCATGCAAATTGACATTACTGTTTTCCGAGGGGAAAAAAGTTTGTGTTTGTTTCTTTTTATAATTTAGAATATTAATGTTGATTAAAAAAGGATAAACCAAGTTACTAAAAAAATGTTTAAAACATAAAATTTGAATAAAATATAAGATAGACCTACTGTTTATCCAATAGAAAAACTTGTATTTTAAAAATAAAAAAACTATCTAGAAGCTATTTTTATGTTTTCGAAGACGTGTTGCAAAAAAAAAAAGATTAAACCCGTTTTGAGCAAATCTAAATTATTGTGGGTTTGTTGCGTAACATGATAGTAGAAAAATATCACTATAGACAAAATTTTAAAGTTATAAAATAAATCAACCATTTAGTATTTGGGGTTGGAGGGGTTGAGTGTGGGTGTTTGTTTATTTGTGGGTCATCATTATGTTTGTGGTCACCACATCACCACATCTGGGCTATACGCATTTTCAAGTATGCCCTATGCCTACATGAATGGGTAGGGATGATAAATATTTGACTCGGAGGAAATATACCGAAATTTGAGTGAGGGTAGAGTGGAAAAAAATTTAGAGGAAAACCCCTTTCAGTACACTCAGCTGGTATTCGAACCCAACATCCTCGCTATCAGCAGACCACACATCACATTATATGAGCCTGTCATTTAGTCCACGTGCCCACCGATGCGGATCAACGCACAGATAAAAAAAATACAAAAAATACGGTATCATTTTTTTTTAGAATCGAAAGACTCTAAAAAGTATACCTTTGTTCATCAATATCATACCATTTTCCTTACATCTCGTATGTAAGAGAAATTAAACCGAGTGAAACAAAAGCGTTGCATAAAACATTTTGTGTGGAAAATAATCCAGACGCCTTTTAAAACGGACACGACGTAGAATTACAAAAGCGGTGGCATCTAGTAATTAACTTCGAAATAAAACCTCTGTTACCCCCAACCCTTACCTTCCCTCCCTCAACCTTTTAACGACTTGACAAAAGCTTCGCTATTTATGATTTCGTTATGAGTCGAGTAGGTCAAAAGGTTTGGTTGCTTTCCGCGCCCAGCGCACTCTTTTTTTAATTTATAAATCAGAGTAAAGCCTGGAGGCTATCTACACCTTTACATCTGGACTCTATGAGGCAGTCACAGAAAGATCTCATAGGATTTAAAAATCTGGTAGGAATTTAATGTTTTTGTAACAAAAGTTTCAAAATTAAAAAAAAGTCTGAGTTTCTTTCCATTAATAAACCTTTAATATTTGTACTAGTTTTTTTTTCTAAATGTGAAAGGAATGACTTGTCTTTTGTTACATGAAAAAATAAATGGCACGGTACACTGCACATAATTTCTCTCTCTTTTATCTAAAAATGAATACGTTTACTTAAAACTCGTAAGATTGATGAAACAAAATAATACATATTGTTGTAAAAACAGAATGGAAAAAAAAAGAGCATCACATTCCACTAAAGAGAATGCATGAAATAATCTACACTTTTACAGAAACCTATTGGTTAATAAATTGTACGTTGCACCTCACAGACTTTTTATCCCTTTTATCTTAAAACTAGCGGTTTGACCCGTTTTTCCCATGGTTAAAAAGCACCCCAACTTAATCAAATTAGAGCATTCAAGATTAGGCTTCCCATTATTTTTATGGTTCTTGTTATACAACCCTGAGCTAAATATGACAGACACAAACCTATCATGGTAATTGAATTTATTTAGAAATTTAAGGATCAGACATTAATGGTCTTACACCCACCTGACAAATTTCAATCATCTATCCCACCGAAATTTAGTATTTGAGTTTTGGGAATTTTGAAACCCCAATTTCACTAGAACCCTTTCTAAAAAGTAAATATTTAACACTAATTTGGTTATTTTAGTAATTCATCTACATTCCTGGCAAATTTAAATTTTCTGCCATACCTAAGAGGTGTTTTTTCTTTTTTACCTAACCTTCCTACTTCCTTTACCCACTTTTCTCCTATTTTCTACATTTAAAATCTCGAGGTTTTTTAATGGTTATTTGGAGTGGTGTTTATGTCTTCTTGCCGAATTTCAGTTTTCTACCAAAAGTTATCTGGAGTTGTCCTTCTACCTGCCTGACAAATTTAAATTTTCTACCACACACAATAAGATCCTATATTAATAATAATTTTACATTTTCAGCCCTTAATATTTATTTGTCTGCCAAATCACAGTTTATACCACATCAAGAAGTAGATTTTTACTATTAGTTTTTGAACTTTTGAAATCCCCATTCCCTTTTCTCTAATTGATTCTTATAAATTTCAAATTTTTAGGTTTAATTGGTTGTCTGGAGCTGTATTTCTCTCCACCCGTATGTAAACAATTAATTTTATACCTCGTCTAATTTATTTTTTTCTAATTCTTATTTCTTGAAGCTCAATTTAAAATTTTTCTGGCTATATAAGGCAATCCAGCTACCTTCTTGCTTAGAAAAATTTCAAATGTACAGGCCCAGGGGTTGAATAGATACGATGATGAGTGAGTCAGTAAGTCTCACACTTTTCTGCCCCTCTCCACCCTTTTAGAAGATTAAATTAGAAAAAATCTCAAAAAGATTTCACCCAATTTTATTGATGAACCTTCATTTTAAATTTCAAGAATCTATATCTACTGATTCAAAAGACACAGTAGTACATTTTGAAAACTTTAAACCCACCCTTTTTCATCCTTTTTAGTGTTCGAATTTCGCAAAACCTGGTCTTATCTCTTGCATAGGGCCTAAAAAGAACGTTCACGCGAAATTTCAAGTTTACAGGCCTGGGAGTTTGGAAAATAGGCCTCCTACAGTAATGAGTGAATCGGTGAGTGGATTTTGTCTTGCAAATTTTTGTGATTTCGTTTTGAATGTTTATAAGAAGTTCAAAGGCATAAATTCTTTGATTTGGGTTTTTTGTTGTCCTTTTTGCCGCGTCTTAGTGCCCGTCGGGCTACACGCATACACTAATTACTCTTATGTAATTAGGATGAGTAAGGTAGAAGTTTATAGTAAGTATACTCAGATTTGCGTGGAATGAGTGTGGGAAATCATTTTGAAAAAAACACCTCGGTATACCCACCCGGGATTCGAGCCACGATCTTTCCGTCACCAGAAATTCCATGTAACAAGTGTTTCAGGTGCATTTTCTAGACCGACTGATTATATCAACACAAGACTTATGAACTAACTTACATCCAAAACAGACATAGCACTGGGTCATACATTCATCACTGTAAGAGGATGAAACCCCAATTTCACAAATAAAACATTTTTCGTCTATGTCGGAAATTGAACCAGAAACCCTTCCACAGCTGAGTAAGCAGACACGCTTTGACTGAGTGAAGGCATTGGACTCCCGTTATAGAAAAAAACTGTTTCCAGTAGTATTATGTTTACTTTCCTGCTATCTCACAGTTAGAAAAAGTGTTGTGATCGTCAAAGAAATTGAACTCGATATTTTGATGAATTTCGACGTTTCATTACCCCCTACTCGCCGAATCCGAAAAAGTGTTTTTTGAATTTCCGTCTGTCTGTCCCTCGCACTAAAGCCTAAACTATTTTACCGATCAGGCTAAAAGTTGGTATCTAGGGTTTTCATTAAGTTGCCCCGAGGAGGTTTGGAATTGGATATCCAACCCTAAAATTAAGGATAGTTCAATAAAGAACAAAAAGAGAAATAAATGGTACGACGCACCGCACAGACTTTCTCTCTCTTTCTATAATCTCGTAAGATTTCTGAACGGAATAATATACATTGTATCATCACAACTCCACATAAGAACACGCATAAAATAATATACAATGATATATAATCAATGAGAAAAGAGGCGCATCTTGTCCACCTAAGAACATTTCAAACAGTTTAATGTCTTCCACAAGGGTCAACACTTCGTATTAAAATTTCGATTTCTGGTTAAAATTTTAACATTTTATAAGGTGTTGCAGATCTTCAAGTCATCGCATTGATATTTAATTATTCATTTATACATTTTGACCAATAAAAAATGTAAATATTGACTATTGAGTCTAAAATGGAGATAGATCATTGCTATGCAAACATTTCTCCTAAGAGATTTAAGGAAAAATAACATACTTTTTTAGATACTTATATTTAATTACTCTATGGCATTGGAGAATTATTGCGTTAAGACTTAAGTAGTATATGTTTACAACTAAAGCTCACAAAATTGTATTAATATATTTGCAAATATCTCAGAAACTGCTGCTTTTATAAAAATATATGTCAAATAAAAGTTTTTTATTTCTAATAGTCCTACAATTTTGCAATGATAAGTTGTTTAGTTTCTCCAATAGTTGTGGAGATACGGAAATTAACGCTTCTGTAATGTACCCTAAAAATCATTTTCATAGGAAAATGAAAATAGCCAGTTTATTTATAATCTTAATCAACGCCTAGATACGAATTTTAATCAAAATCGTTTGAGCAGATTTTGAGAAAACCAAATTTTTCTCTTTTCGCCCTTCAGTAAACTACCCTTAATTTTAAGTTTTTATAGACACACAGACAGACGGCATTGCAAAGACTATTTTTTAGGGTTCGGGGGGTCATGAGACGTCGACATCCATCAACATTTCAGGTTAGTTTTTTTTACGATCGCAATACTTAAACTTTAATGTCCAAAAAGTTAAAAAAATTCATATAATTGCGTATAGATTGAAAGTTATTGATTTTATAAAAATATGTTTCGGATAAAATATCTGTATTATAAATATATATACATATTTGTAATGCTAAGTAATTTCATATCTCAAATAGTTTCGGAGCTATTATAAAAAATGTTAATTTACGCATCAGACCGGAGCCCTTAAAGCCATTTTGCCGAAATATTGAGAGTAGCCATTTTGTTTGGAATATTTATTAATGTTCATAAATGAAATTTAATCAAAATCGTTAGAGCCGATTTTGAGAAAATCGACTTTTTCTCTTTTTTCCCTTCAGTAAACTACCCTTAATTTTAGGGGTAGATATCCAATTCCAAAAACCCCTCGGGGCAACCCTATGAAAACCCTAGATATCAAGTTTCAGCTCAATCGGTAAAATAGTTTAGGCTCTAGTTGGAGGTACAGACAGACAGACAGACAGACAGACAGACAGAAATTCAAAAACCACTTTTTCGGATTAAGGAAGTCATGAAACGTCAAAATTCATCAAAATCTCGAGTTCGATTTTTTTGACGATCACCATACTTTCTCTACCTGTAAGATAGAGAGAAAGTAAAAATATCCATTTTCTTAAAATCGGTTCCAACGATTTTGATTAAAATTCGTATCTAGTTGTTGATTAAGATGATAAATAAAAGGGCTATTCTCATTTTCCTATGCAAATGACTTTTAGGGTACTTTACAAAAGCGAAAATTTCCTTATCTCTTTCCTTATATTTAAGATATTAAATAATTTATAGTTTCAAAATTGCAGTACTATTAAAAATTAAAAACTTTTATTTGAAATATATCTTTATGAAACCAAACCAATAGTTTCTGTGATTTTTGCAAATATATTAATACAATTTTGTGAGCTTTAGTTGTACAGAGATATTACTTAAGTTTTAACGCAATAATTCTCTAATTCCATAGAGTAAGTAGATAAGCAAGTCTTCCAAAACGTTTTTTTTTTAACTTCTTAGGGGAAATGTTTGTACAGCAATGTTATATCTCTATCATTTTAGACTCAATAGTTAATATTTACCTATTTTATTGGTCTAAATTTATAAATGAGGAATTTAATAAAAACGCGATAACCATAAGATGTGCAACCCCTAATAAAATGTCGAAAATTTTAACCGGAAGTCGAAATTTTAATACTAAGTATTGACCATTTTAGACCTAATATAGTTTTTTTGGTCCAAATATTCTATTGAGGACTTTAATTCTTTAAAAAGAAAATCATAAAATCTAAATCCGGGTGTCAAAAAATGTTTAACATGAGTAAAACGCAATTTTTGCTCGGATTTGCTAGTGTATATTATTTCGTTTCACATATATTAGGAACTATGAGTAAATATCTCAATTTTTAAACAATGGGGAGTTCCGTAACATTTATTTTCTGACAGTTGAAAAGTTAATAACAACTAAAACAGTTTCATATAATTATGTCTGCCTCGCGAATAAGTTACATTAGTATGACAAGGGAGGTCAATTTACAACATTTGTCAAGCTAGCAAAACACATTCACGAAGACGATTACTATATAGCTATTAATTTATTATATCTTCAAATGTCAGAAGAAAAAAAAGAGCTAACGTCACCTTGAATGGACTTGAGTTTAAATAATTGCGCTGACTAACTATTATCATTCCATTACTTCTCTCATCTGCGATTATTCAAATGTCCTAATACGGTGTGGTGGGAGAATGTCGTAAAAGAGAGAGAGAGAAAAAAAGAAAGAAAGATAGAGAGAGAGGAGGAAGAAGAAAACTTGATGGCGGAAAATTAAGTCACGGAAATGAGTGTTTCTTTTCCCCTCATAGGCAAGTCGACAAAAGTAAGACGTTAGCGAAAGACGTGACATAAAAACAATACTACTATTATATGTTTTAAGGGAAATATTTTATGATTTTGTTAAGAATAAACTTTTATAAAACACAAAAATATAATTTTAAGACCAATCTTGATTATTATTTTACTTTACTATTAGTGTTATTTTATAAGTATCATTCATGGGAAGTGAACGATCCAGATCATATGTCTTGACGAATAAAAACGTGAAAGTAGACGTAACTTTCCTAGCTGTCAATTTAAAATTTGCGTGCTGGGGGATCCGGGGTTCAATACTCGGTCCCGGCACGGATTTATCTGATTGCCAAACCCTTCCTTCACAACTTGTGAATGTATGGGATGCCAGGCCTCCACCGTGGTTCGGATCCCACGTTAAACTGTAGGTCCTCCATTTCATTTCACAATCACCCTACCATTACACATTAGCGTAATTGCGTATAATCTGAACGGGTAGTAAGACGTGGTGCTAATAATAATAAAGTCTATTACTAGAGTAGTATGGATGCTATCAGTGCCTACGAATAAGAGGCTACTCTAAATATAGTAATATGATTTAAATGTTTGAGAAAAAAATTGTCGCACTTTCTAAACTGTTCTTACTGCGTTCTTACTAGAACTGAGCATTATAACAGTTACTTTCCCATATTCATATGATAAGTCATGCACTCATGTGCTATGAAACCTTCACTTTTGATAGATAGTATTAGTAACAACGCTGATAAAATAATATTAATAATAGTCACATTTAAAAAAAATAATGAATGCAAAAAGTATAGTTTTTTTTTCTTTAAGCCTACCTTATTTCCACGCTTACACAAAACCAACTTTTAAGTCCAGTGATGGGATGGAAACAGGTTCAACCTCCTTAGAAGCCAACTCTTCCTGCCTCCATAAAGAGCAGTTTCAAGCAATACGAGAGGATCTCCCAAAGGCACTGCTTTTGTTATAGAAAATAAGGGGGAAACATCCCCTATCCCCCCCCAATAATCTGCTCAAATGGGACACTCTTAATACCGTAAAAGAAACACTGAAATATTTTATTCAAAATTACTGAAAATCTTTGTTAGGAGAAATGAATAAATGATTAAGGCAACTTTTTTTAAATATTATTTAAAGAATGATTCATCCCGTTATCATATTATTCGTGTTATTGTTACAATGTAGTTGCTATTTTCTAACTTAATGTGGCAATTAGTTTTCTTCGTACCCTTCACAGTAATTAAGATCAAGACACGCCTATACTTAAAGAACCATGAATTAATTCTCAGGAGTTTCCAAACCTTTTAAACCGAAAGAAAATATACATTCTGGAGCCCTGATAAATATTTCTACACTAAAATTTTGAACATTTAATAACGACAGTTAGATTTTACAAGTATAAACGTATAACAAAAATGGAAACCATCAGTATATTCTGAATTCATTTTTAGCAAATGTCCTTTATTCAGATTAGAAAGAACTGGCAATCTTAATTGATGATTCTACTTTACTGTGTGAAAAACAAATAACGAGTATTCTAATATTGCCTCATGGAGCCTGAGATAACTGTTGGAGCACAGTTTGGAAAACTCTGCTCTAGACGCTAACGGAAAACCTCAAGCAATCCCATAGTTCTGGAGTGAGAAAAGTTCCCATGCCTTTCCCTTCTCTTCCCAGTGAGACATGAAAGGTATGCCATTTCCATTGAAAGGCATGCGCTTGTGGTCTAGAGAAATGTCAACCAGCTCCCTACGTGTTCTTCAAGATAAAATCGCATCATACACCCTGTATAGGAAAAGGGTGGGGGGTGGACCAACGATGCCTTTCGTCGGAATGCCAGAAACTCCCTCCTGTTTTTGTATATTGCAGATATAGAGTGGTTAGTGGAATTCTTGTCTGAAGAAACTCTTTAAAAAATACCAACACTTTATTTTTGTAAGTGGTTTTTAAGGCTTAAACTCTCTCATGGTTAGTAACCTAGATATTCCTGGTCTTTTGCTGGCAGTGGAGGATATGTAACCGACCGTCTTCTGAGGTTGGGTCACCATATAGGTGCGGCTACTTCATCCCTATGAGATTATGTGATGATAATGATAATGATTATCATGTTGTGCTAGTAGAAGTCTTGAACCTAGCTTAAGCCTAATTTACCAGACCGTGGCAACCATAGGAGCAATTTTCCTTCGGGTAAAATATCTATGGTTGTGCCGGGAATCGAACCCAGGAGCTCTATATTAGTAGTAAAGACGCGGTCAGTAATGTTTTGTTGTTTTTAGCTCCACGTCTTACTGTCTGTTCAGGTTATACGCTACTAAATATACGTTAGTGGTTTTGGGAATTAGGAAGGTTATATGTAGAGGAAGTGTACTCGCATTGCGTGGAGGGAGAATGGAGAACCAGTGTGGTAAAACTACCCTCAGTACACCCGACCGAGATTCGAACCTCGATCTCCCCATCATCGGCAGTCTAGTCTACTGTGAAAGTAGCGCCTTAGACCATGCTGCCACCCAAGTGGGTGTCAGTAATTTTCACCTTTTACTATAATATTACCCACCTCGGTGGCGTAGATGGCTAACGCGCTAGTCGTGTTGAGCTCGACCGCCGAGGACGGGGAGATCGAGGTTCGAATCTCGGTCGGGTGAACTGGAGGTGGTTTTTCCTAAATGGTTTTCCACTCTCCCGCCACGCAAGTGCGGGTTCATTTCCTCTAAATGCAATCTTCCCAATTCCTAATACATTAGCGTAATTAGTACTTAAGCATATAACCCGAACGGGTAGTAAGACGCGGTACTAAATATTATTACTATATTATTTAGCTATTTATAATATCTACCAATAGTGATAGCTACAGGTCACACGACTTGTCGTATGAATACGTGCAAGTATATCTAGTAGCTTTTCTGTCTGTCAGATAAGGAAAGACCCTCTCTATGGAAACTGGACAGTAGCTCGCTGCGACAGTACGAAAGAGGCTGAAGAGGAGTAGGGGAATGTGGGGTTTGTATTCTCGCGATCTTTAAGAGAAAAAGAAAAAAAAGAAAAGGGAGGACTGAATATTTGTCGGTTGAATGGGGAGGGGTGAATCTAAACAGAGAGTTGGATCAAACGTGAACGTTTTTCTCTCCGTGATCAATAGTGTCCGACTACAAGAAAGGTTTACAGTAGGATTTGGCTATTTCAACGTTGGTCAAATCGAAAAATTGGTTAGTTCAAACTCACCATGATTCCCCATGAAATTCAATTCAAATCAATTTAAAAAAAAACATTTAATTCGAATTTTAGAAGGAAATATTTGGATAGTTCACCCGCCTCGGTGGCGTAGTTGGCTAACGCGCTAGTCGTGTTGAGCCAGACCACCGAGGACGGGAAGATCGAGGTTCGAATCTCGGTCGGGTGAACTGGGGGGGGGGTTTACTAAATGGTTTTCCACTCTCCCGCCACGCAAATGCGGGTTCACTTCCTCTAAATTCAACCTTCCCAATTCCTAATCCATTAGTGTAATTAGTACTTAAGCGTATAACCCGAACGGGTAGTAAGACGCGGTGCTAAATAATAATAATAATAATAATAATAATAATAATAATAATTTGGATAGTTCGAAGCCTATAAATTCATAATTTTTTCGATTTTGCCCTCATTTCAATCCTAACTTAACGATCTTTATTAAACCACCTCATATGCTGAGAATGTCAAATAAAGTTGGAGTTAGCCTATTGAGACATAGTAAATTAGAAGGCGGGGAATGCACTGGTGACGAGCGGGTTGCCTAATATAGGGGATGTGTTGCCTCGACTTTAATCAATTCTGATTTCATTCTGCAATTTTCGTACGCTAATTTTTCCAGTTTTATTTAAATAATGTGTTTGAATTTTTCTTGTATTATATATATATATTTACTGTGTATAGCATATATAAAATGTGTGTGATTATAATATGTAGCATATTAATTTGAGGTTATTGATTTATTGTGTGCCGGCCGTCTACATACTCATGAAAATGATTAATTCGATTTCTGAATACCTCTAATTTTTTTTTTAGATTTCCCTTGGATTTTGAATTTAAAAAGTTCTACTGTATAAATGAGTAAGTATATAATTTATAACATTAAATCTCATAAAAAAACTTTTTAAAATAATGTTTTAGGTTAAAAATTTTTTCGTGTCGTGCTATCTGACAAGAGATATTAATTTACATTAATGGGGCAGGAATGATGAAGTAGTTTGAGATTTGTTTAAATGAGTACGCCAAAATACTGTAGTTAGCTCATTGTTTAGAAGGTATACGTTGGATACAAAAATAAAAAAACCAAAGAAACCATTTACTTTAGATATGTCGGGAAAAAAAATTCCATGGCTCTGTTGTCATGCCAACCGAGTGGCTGCCGTCTGTTGGCTATAATAGTGCCAACCTTTGCTAATAAAGGCTGTCATGTGGTCAACGCAACGAACCCTACAGCCATTGATCTCAGTTTTCTAGACCGGATACACTATTTTTTGATTAAAGTAGTTCCTAATTTGTTCTCACGAGATAGAAACACCGTTCCAGAACCATTTCTTCACATATAAATCTGGAGGCACTGGGGATCGAACCCCGGACCACTATTGATTAAAATATCAGAACTAATATAATTATATACATTTATAAGTAATAAAAATCTATTTAAATATAATATTTAAATATTTATATATTATTAGGTTTATTTAAATATATAAAGATAATATTTAAATATATAAAGTCAGTGGTGCATACAATGTTAAAATACACATGACCTGCGACACCTTCGCCTGAGATGAAAGTTTGTCGACACCATCAAGAAAACAGTGTATTTATGTAAATCTGAAAATTTTGAAATTCAAATTTCATAATAAATGTATTTGTTTGAGTATGGAGAGTATTGTGTGAGATTTCATCTCGAAGAGTCACGACTCCCAACATGTATACAAAGTGATGTTTGGTAGTGGCTTGATTTGCATATATACAGTCCAATTTTCATAGGAGTGGTCTCATAAGAACTAAAAAATCCACGAGATTTCTACTCTCACATATTCATACGTAAATTCATGTAATCAGCAGCTGTCACTTTTGATAAATCATGGTGTTCAGCAAAACTGTAAATTACATTTTAAAAGCGTATAGCCCGAACGGGAGGTAAGACGCGGTGCTAGATAAAAAATAAAATATATTTTAAAATTCTTGACTTTTCAGGTTTTATAGATCTAGTATGTTTTTCAAGACACTGTATATGTAAATATTATGTTTATTATTATTATTATTATTATTATTATTATTATTATTATTATTATTATTATTATTAGCACCGCGTCTTACTACCCGTTCGGGTTATACGCACTTACGCTAATGTGTAATGGTAGGGTGATTGTGAGATGAAATGGAGGACCTACAGTTTAACGTGGGATCCGAACCACGGTAGAGGCCTGGCATTCCACACATTCACAAGTTGTGATTAATACAC
>CABFWO010000050.1:181302-196686 GCA_902155825.1 Timema genevievae | reverse complement strand
AAATGAAATTTAATCAAAATCGTTAGAGCCGATTTTGAGAAAATCGACTTTTTCTCTTTTTTCCCTTCAGTAAACTACCCTTAATTTTAGGGGTAGATATCCAATTCCAAAAACCCCTCGGGGCAACCCTATGAAAACCCTAGATATCAAGTTTTAGCTCAATCGGTAAAATAGTTTAGGCTCTAGTTGGAGGTACAGACAGACAGACAGACAGACAGACGGAAATTCCAAAACCACTTTTTCGGATTCAGGGAGTCATGAAACGTCAAGATTCATCAAAATCTCGAGTTCGATTTTTTTGACGATCACCATACTTTCTCTACCTGTAAGATAGAGAGAAAGTAAAAAGGTGTGTATTAACAAATATAAACGTCATAAATAAATTGATTTTTTATTTTATCTGTATTTGCCTGTATTGGTCTAAGCACTTGGAGCTCGGTTCTAATCCGCAGCATTGAAATAGTTTACTAAGGCTTCTAAAACCTTAATTTGGGAGTGTAATGAACCCGATTTAAGGGCAGTATTTTTGTAAATTTTTATAAAATAAAAAAAAATATCCTTCCAGTTGAAACGTAGAGTTTAATTTTCTTCACACGGTGATTTCAAAAGTTATTAAATATCTGTCATTAGCATTAGATGATAAACTTTTTAAATGAAAAAAAAAGTTGATCAATAAATTCCAGGATAACCTTGACAGATATTCAAGAACCGTAGAGGTCACCATGTGAATAACATTAAATTCGATGTTTCTACTCAAGAATTATTTAATTTGTTTTGACTAAAAAAAAATTGTAATATACAAACTAAAAGCATCTTAACTCGTGCTCCTTACACTCCCAACTTAATGAAGGTAACTTTAAAAGTCTAATGCATTCTAAGTGTACCCTTCTTTTACAAGGTGGTGGGGTGGGAGTAGAGGAAGGGGTCGCAAATATCTACCCCCTTCACTCCCTTTGCTCCTAAAAATTTGACCAAAAAAACCCTGCATTATCTGGGGTTTAAACAAAACAAGAAAATACGAGTTAGCTTGTTACCACCATTCTAATGTTTAAGTACATTTAAAAAAAAGTGATTAAGTTAATTATGCAACAAATTTGGGTAAACTATGGCGAAATATTGATAAAGGTCAAATATGATAATAGTGAATGTGGGGGATAGCTGAGGAAGTGGAAGTTTAGAAAAAACAGCAAAACCTTTCAACTGGAAATTATTCGACTGGTAGTTCCAAGAACACTTTTCAAATGAATCTGCAAAGACTAATGAGAGGGTGTGGATAGGATAAGTTTGTGAGGTCAGAGGGGATATAGGGGGGTCCAGCTATCAACCCCAAACAGTTTTCAGTTTGCAAATATATAAACATCAAGAGTTTAAAAACAGCACACCAGAATTTTTTGAGGTCAAAATTGTTAACATTTTATTATTTTATTAATGTTTTATATATATATTATTCATTATATCAAATGTGACAGCTGCAGATCTCATAGCTTGACGTATGATAACCTTTTAATACCTATAGTAAAATTGTTTTAAGTAACTTTTATGACTGTCGAAAAGGTTTAATCCCTATCTGAATTTGACTGTAGACAGTGTCGTTTGAAGAGCGGTTTGACTAAACGCTGATTTTTTATAGGAAGCCCACTTTTAACCACCAACGTTGATTGAAAGGAGCTAAAATTTGGCATTGTTTGTACACTTTTTTATTAGATTTATTAATTATAAAGTTATCAAACTCTTTCAATAATCCTTCCTTATGGATTACTGTATAATTTCTATTTTACAGTATTTTTTTCAGTACTGCCTCTTACTACTTGTTCAGGCAATACGCATATGTACTAATTCCTCTAAGGAGTTATGGATGAGTAAGGTTGAATTTAGAGGAAGCGTACCCACATTTAAATGGAGGGAGAATGAACAACTTTTTTTTAAACTACCTTTGGTACAGCCGACCGAGATTCGAACTTTGACCTCCCTGTAATTAGCAGTCTAGTATAACACTATACGGCCACCAAAGAAGGTCACTATTAATTAAACAGACTAAGTATATAAAAACAAGTGTAATATTTTTACTTACTTGTGGCAATTTTCAAATAACGGGCTTCCTATGAAAATCTGGGATTCCCCAGGGCACAAACAACCCTAATCTTCCCCTCCCTCCCCTCATCATTCTCCTGGTGACTGGTCACCATTTTCAATACCTCTGTGTTTCATTGGTCAAGTTGGAAATGCATTTATTTGAATATAATATTGGACTGTGTAGGCGGGGTTGACTCAACCTTTTCTTCAAACAGAAATTTTTAAAACTTCAACTTTATTAGAGAAAGGGAAAAAAAAAATCACTTATAAAATTATTCAGGTTGAATCAGTAGCGGTGGAACTTTGTTTTTTATAGGGATTAATTAACCAAAAAATTGGTTTTTAGGAACTTGTTTCTCTTCCCCAGGCCCTCCACTCCCCCCTCCCCACAAACGTTTGACGATTGTAGGACTTTAATTTATTAGAGTGGTCCGTATGTAAGTATAGTACTCAACTCGAAGGTTGGATGGATCCTTAACGGTTCCACCGTCAGCTGTAAAGCCTATGCAGCACTGAAGAGGGGCACTCCAACTAATATCATTGCTGAGCTTCAGGTCTTGTGGAGAAAAGTGGAGAAAAGTGGAGAAAAGCGTTATCTTCTCTCTCTCTATCTCTCGGTTAACTGTTGTCAAATAACCTCGCTCTCAGTTATGTCTGAAGGTGGTGTGCTGGGGTCAGAAGGAGCTATTGGTAAACTCGACTAACCAGCGTTGCCAAACTTGTCTTATATTTGAGGATAGTTTGAACCCATGAAAGCGAAAGATTGACAACGCTGTTTCCCAATAGTAATCATGCACTTCCCTCAGCGATGATATCAAGTATAGTTTCAATGAGACGGAAGGTATTATTGCACATCAGTCTGCCAAGCCTGTTGAGATGCTTACACCAACTGACCCTACAAGAGACACCTTACCTCCATTCATCACAGGTACTGCCTGTATATTGAATGTTATTATCAGCATTGTTCATCCCTCTGTTAGAATGGTCCTCAACTGGATGATTAAAAAAAAAAAATTTAGACCATTTTATAATCTAGTTTCAGTAGTCTTCCCACAGATGTTTAAAAAAAATTGGTTGCCTCTAAAATATATTTATAGCGATCCTCATCTGATTTTTAATTTTTTTTAACTTGATGCCTTTAGAAGATATTTAAAGTTGGTTTTTAATCGTCTCATATTCGAAAAAATAAAAGGGAAGTGAAATCTTGAGGGAGAAGGGGCAAATTTATTCCAAGTGGAGAATTTTTTTTTCAAGTGGTAATGTACCACCGCCACCCCTTCATTATGATGCCAATTATATATTTATTTAAGAAGTGCTCAGTTTAAATTTTCAAAATTAGAAGGAAGCGATTCTATATAAGTTTCTAAAAATGTTTAAAAAATTTAGCAATTTAATCCCTACCCATCCTAAAAATAAACCTCAGATAGCTTCGTGAGGCATTTAATTTTTGAAATTTGTATTTGCCTATGGCATTTGGGGGGAGACAGCCCTATACATTCCCTCTAGGATGTTAGCTGAGCTAATAACTTGTTTGTTACCCTGAAAGGTAACAAGCCTACCTTGCCTGGTTCCACTATGGCGTAGCTTATGATATAAGGCTATAGTATAATCCGTCATGGTTAAGACCTTATCTTTCAGGGTAAACGGATGGTAGAAACATTAAGAATGTTAGTTTGAATTCATTATCAGTCTTGGTTGGTCTAGGTTGGTTAAGGCCCTTGGCCCTGTCGAGTGCAAATCTAAAACCTATTTTGTGAGATGGTGGGTGGGAGGGTGAAAGGCGTGGCGTGGCTTTACACCAACCAAAGTATCCTTCCGCGCCAACAAGAAGAGATGGATCATGGAAACCGTAGATGGCGCTGGCTATCGGACAGGTCTTGTGGAAAAATCATACGTTTGGAAATATCTGTTTTCTTGAGAACGAGTGAAATTTTTATAGTAATATTTTCAACACCTCTTCTAAAATAATATATCAATGTTTATTAGGTGTTACATTTTCTTATTTTTTGTTATCCAGCTGGCAGTTTTCTAATAAAAAATGTCAAAATTATTGATATTTGATCACTGTTAAAATTATAGAGGAGGTGTGTATATAAAAAGTATAACTTAATCAACATGCTTCTATTCTTGAACAAACCGTTTCCGAAAAGAAAGTTGCAAAACAATAAAAATTCTTGAAGATAACCGTTTGTTCCCATGGCTCTGCATTTTCACGCCAAATGAAAAGGGCCAATCGCCTTAATATTATAGCCAACCTAGGGTATATAGGCCTAAACAAATATTTATATAATAGTTGTGTTTAAACTTAAAAAATAAACAAAAAATTGATTGTTCCCGTGGTCGATAGTATAGAGTTTTGCTTTAAAACTAGGGGGTTGGACGTCAGTAACTGACTCCAAATATAATCGACTCTTTATATATATATATATATATATATATATCTCCTAGTATCTTGGAACAATCCATTTTTCATAGGTCCTCATCTGTCAGCTAGAAATGTTGCCTTAGTAAATAGCCACAGTATGTAAAACACTGATTTAATCGATTGTGTGCTATGCAATTGTTTACTGTTATCTTATCGAGGGGAAATATTACCTTGTTTCATGTCAAGAAACCAAGGAAAAAAAAGTATATTCTTTTTATAATCGGAACAACCAATATAAAATTTATAAAAGAAATTTCACAAATATTTGGTATAAATTCAAGACTTCAAATTCCACTCGACAAAGCAGCGTTTTTCAACCGGTGTGCCACGTGTGTGCATGGTGTGTGACGTGAAGGGTCAGGTGTGCCTCGGGAGTTTGGGGGAAGATCAAAAAGAAGCGCAAAAAATAATAAAAAAAACTGAAGGATAAAAATTATTACAGTCGAACCTGTATGAGAAAAAAAAACCTCTGTAAGTGAGACTAATCGCCAGGCCCCGTCATTTTCACCCCTGAAAACCTTTATAAGTGAGAGTCGAAGCCCTCTATAAGGGAGAGTCGTTTTTCACGTCCGTACCTCTATAAGCGAGTGTGTCTTCCGGGAAATGCAACCCGATTGTGCGTGTTTTGACAGGTCAACCAAACACACGCGTGTTTTTTTTTTCTCTCTCTGCAAGGGGTCAGGTCTGCATTAGTAAACAAAGACGAATCAGTCGATAAGTGTCGATCGCTGAAGGAGGTGCGTCGCGTCTTCAGGATGTCTAAGCGAAAAATTAAAGTGTTTTCGTTGAGTGATACCTCTCTATAAGTGAGAGAGGCTGCTCCTGAACCTCTAAATGAGAAACCTCTATAAGTGAGAGAAGCTGCTCCTGAACCTCTAAATGAGAAACCTCTATAAGTGAGAGAGGCTGCTCCTGAACCTCTAAATGAGAAACCTCTATAAGTGAGAGAAGCTGCTCCTGAACCTCTAAATGAAAAAATTCCCGGTCCCTTGAACTCTCGTTTATCCAGTTTCGACTGTATTTTGAACAACATTTTTTTTTAAATAAAAAATTATTATAATTTTAACTGTTGAATTTATTAAAACGCAATATTAATACTAGTTTTTAATTGATAAAATCTTTCCTTAAAAAAACTAATGGTGTGCCTTGAAAATTTTAACATCTTATCAATTGTGCCGTGAGTTTAAAAAAAAAAGGTTGACAATCGCTGTTATAAAGAGTATAAAATATAAATGTAGGGAACAATCATTTTATTTAATTCAAACTATTAATTGAAATGAATTGAATATATTCATATTTTTTAGGATCTAAGTATGTCACTCTCATAATATACTGTATCGCCGATGACCGAGAGCCATGGTTCTGATTTCGAATCCCGATTGGAAGGGTTTTATTTTTTTTTTCTGAATAGTTTCCCACTTTCCCCTCCAAGAAAATGTAGTTCCTCTAAATTCAACCTTCCTCATTATAGTTTGGTCGATGTGAGTTTACCGAACGTGTAGTAAGACAAATTGCATACAAAAAATAATATATATAAGCATCGCATATGTACTAATCACGCTAATGAGCTAGAAATGAGGAAGGTTGAATTTTAGAGGAAGTGGACCCGCATTTGCGTGGAGGGTGAGTAGAAAACCATTTAGGAAAAATCATCCTCAATACATCCGACCGGGATTCGAAACCAAACCTCCCTGTCATCGGGAATCTAGTCTAACATGAGAGTGACGCCTTAGACAATGCGGCCAACTAAGCAGGTAATATGTCAACAATTATTTGAACAACATCGATGGGCACACAGACTAAGGTATCAATCTCGCCTTGTCTGATTTATTTTTCTTGGTGATGCCGGTGTTTGAATCTCATCCGGGAGGACTGGGATGATAGTTTATTATTCTATTTGTGTAAATATGTTAAAATAAACTTTCAACGAATAAAAAGAAGCTGAGCATGAAATAAGTAGCCTATCAACAACCTATTCGTGTACATGTATTACATGTACGTACCATACCACACATTCACAGGAAACTATTAACCACATCACATGTGCACAGCAAGATATTAACCACATAGACGTATAACCAACGTGTAGTGAGACGCAGTGATGATTTTTTTAACCACATTACTCATTCACAGGAACCATTTATCCACATCACATGCGTACAAGAAACTATTAACCACAACACACATTCACATGAACCAATTAAACAGATCGTACATTCAATGGAAACTATTAACCACAACACACATGTACATGAACCAATTAACCACATCGTACATTCAGAGTAAACTAATAACCGCATCACACGTGTACCGTACAGGAAACTATAACGTATACAGGAAACTATTAACCACATGACACGTGCACATGAATCAATTAACCACATCATACATTCACAGGAAACTAATAACCACATCACACATGTACATGAACCAATTAACCACATCATACATTCACAGGAAACTAATAACCACATGACACGTGTAGAGGAAACGACTAACCAAATTACACTTACAAAGAGGGTAAAACTAATCACACTCACCAATTGTTTGTTGACAGATGCCATGCGCGACGAAAACGATAATACAAAAAAATAAATATTCAAAATAAATCAACACTCTCTCCCAGTCCTAACGAAAAGGAAGACAACAAAGGAAGTATTAATAATAAAAAGAAGAATCGTTAAGGGAAGTGTGAAGAGGAAATTGAAACGTAAAAAAAAAGAGAGCACGAAAGAAAGAAGACACCCGTCCGATCCGAAGAACGGGCTAGCGAGCAGCGACTGAGGTAGCCACCGACAACTAAACTACAACTCGACCGACGAACGATGATCACAGTACAACGCTAGTAAGCGTGTAGGTGGGTATGTTTGGCAGGGAGGGGGGAGGGGGGAAGGGGACAGATATGCGCATGACCACCTCTCTCTTTTTCTGTCTTTCTCTCTCGCAGCTTTGCGGGAGTCCCCGACAGAGGCAAAGACGATCAATGCTATATCAAGCCCTCTCCCCCTTTTAGGACTACCCGGGCTTTTTGCTCGCATGGGGTTGCTTGCTTGCTTTTTGTCTACCACTTGCCCTATTCCCCACCCCACCCCCTCTCCCAAATCCCCTTTTTTCNACCCCTTTCTCTAGCTCCACATCGATTAAATTCTCTAGCCCCCCCCCCCCTTTTTACCCTCCCACAAACTCTCACACGAAACTCTTTAACCTTGTTCACAACTATGTAATAACAGAAATATTAGGGAAGGGGGGAAGAGTCCCCCTAAATTTTATGAAGTTTATCTAAGGTACTCTTAATGTATTAAATAACATAGCTATTATATTTGTTAGTTACGGTTATAGCCTCATCTAAATATTATATTCTTTAAAATGAAGATTACACCTGGACGCGGGAATTACCGCTGACAGGAATAGTCCCATATCCAGGGTCATTCTTCACTCATATTTTAAGGCAGAGTCTGCGATGGACGTGTGAAAATCGTCAGCCACGTATGTGTGATCAATTAAGATTGCGAGCTGTCAGATAACGCAGCCACCTACGACTCAAGAGGGCTTTATGCTGACAATTGTAAAATTATAACTGTACGAGTCCACATATCATGATGAATTAAATAGCCAAGCTTTTATATTTGATTATTACTGTTTTAGCCACATCTAAATATCATATTCTTTAAATTGAAAAATGACACCTGAACACGGGAATCGAACCCGAGTACTCTTTGTTTATCCTAAAAGGTAGCAAAATCTATCTTATATGGTTCCACTATAGTACAGCTTATAAGAGAGGGCCATAGTATAATCCATCAAGGTAAGACTGCTAACTTTCAAGGTAGATGGGGTGTGCGTATATGACAGCTAAAAAAAAAATTACTAGATCTATTTTCACGTATTCATGTCAAGTCGTCCGATAACTCAAACAAACTTTTCGGAAAACATGAAAAAAAGTCAAATTAAATATATGTTATCGTTTAACAAGCTCTAAGTTAAAAGAGAACGATTAAAAAAACAGTGATATCTGATAATAAATGCTTCATATTCATATGTTGTAGTCAATACAATGTGATTTCCTGTAACTAAAAGTAATTACAGTGCATATTACGTGTTTTATATCAGTTAAATAAATGAAAATTTTATTAATCTTATTCAACTGTAACTTAAAATTCGTGAAAATTCTGTATCCCTATATTCTCCCGTTTAATCCGAATTTTAGATAATCCCAATTTTAGGTAATCCGAACAGGCTTCAGTCCAAATTAGATCGGATTAACAAGGTTCTAGTGTATATAATTAAGTCGTCTTTAATTCGAATTTTTCGCCCTGTCCCGTGAATTTTTTTATTAAAACAATGTTAAAAAACCCGTGGATAATTCGAATTTTGTTTTGGTTAGTTCGAACTTTTCGTAATTTGTAATGTACTGTGCAGAATTGTTTTCTTCTTCTAGTTGCGGCGCCGTGTTGTTCTATTTTTGGAAACAGGGGAGGCGACGCTGGAATGCGGTCAGTACCCTTCTTCACGCCCCCCACTCCCCCATACGTCTTTGCTTACACATACAGTTCTGTACTCCGTTAGTCAAGGTCGAACCTCTCAAGCGGTTAAGTGCGCTGTTCTTAGTGATTTGGTCGTAGCGATATTCTTGTGACGTGCGAGCTTATTTTGTTTTGTTGTTTAGGTTTTGTTTAGTTTTAGTTTAGTTTTGTTTAGTACCTATTGTACAGTAGTGTTTGTCTGTGTGTGTGTGTGTGTGTGTGTGTGTGTGTGTGTATCGTGATGTCACTGTCCAAGCCACAATCTTATAAATCATTAACTTTGGCCGAAAAGTAGCGGTGATAAAGGAAGTGGAAAAGGGACTTAAAAAGAAATCAGAAATGGCAAAGGCCTTCGGAATTCCCACTAACACACTTTAAACATTTTTGAAAAACAAAAAATTTTGAGCAATGAAAATAAGAGTGGACAAGATAGGTAAAGATTAAGAGGACCGGAAAACCCATATGTGGAGTGGTTCAAATAAGCGCGAGACAAGAAAATCTCAGTGAGCGGCCCTCTTCTTAGAGCAAAGGCTGAACATATCGCATCTGAATTAGGCTTCAAAGCGAGTGTAGGGTTGCTAGATGGATTCGAACAATGAAACGGAATTTCCTTCAAAGCTGTATGTGGTGAAAGTGGTGCTGTTGATGTGCGTTCAACCGATAATTGGAAGGAAGACTTGAAAGAAATGGTCCAGGAGATAGAGCCGAAAAATATTTTTAACGTCGATGAGACGGAACTTTTTTACAAGTGTACTCCTGACAAAACTCTTGCATTTAAAGGTGAACGGTGCAGTGGGGGAAAGCTTAGTAAAGATCGAACAACACTGTTGTTTGTTGGAGCAAATATGGATGGTTCTGAAAAGCTGCCGTTGTTAATGACCCACGTTGCTTCAAAAATGTAAAATCGAAGCTATTGGAATACGAGTCAAATAGAACAGCATGGATAATAGGTGATATGTTTAAAGAATGGCTTTTGAAAATCTACAAACAGTTTGGCAAACAAAATCGAACAATCCTTTTATTCATTGAAAATTGCACTGCTCATAACAAAGTTCCCCTTTTGGAAAATATAAAGGTTATTTTCCCCCCGCCAAATATGACATCGATTATTAAACCTATGGACTTAGGAATAATTAAGAATCTATAACATTTTTACAAATTATTGTTGGTCGAAAAAATTCTTGCTGGAGATTTGTCGACTCAGAAAATTTCGCTTGACGATCTTCAAACCTCAAGAATGTGTGTAAGCAAGCGTGGGACCAAGTGAAAGTTGAGACCATTAAGAATTATTTTTTTTAAAAAAGCTGGCTTTATCAAGAAAGAAAATGAGGGAGAAACTGTGACTGAAGCTGCGCGAGTTGTTGACAAATAGGAGGAAGTCACTCCTGATCATGTTATCTCCTATGTGGACTTCGTCAGCGTGGATGAAAATGTGGCAGTGTGTGGTGAAGTTATTGATGCGGACATCGTCGCCGAAGTTCTCAACAATAACATCCAGGCTGAGGATGGAGCATCTGGTGAAACAGAGGACAATTCTTCACTCTTCAGTAGTTTAGGAAAGGCCTATCCCGAGTGCGGCAGAAGCCATGGAACATATCCAAGAACTCAGGCTTTTTTTTAAAAGTCGCAACAAAGTAAGTGATTCCATTTTCCAGACAATAAATCAATTAGAATAATAAACTATGACTGAGATACTTAAATCAGGAAAACAGATTAAAATTCCTGACTTTTTAAAGAAGGTGTGAAAAGATTATATTCAAATAAGTTAAATAAAGTTTTTGAGCTTGGTTGCAAACTTAACTGTGTTTCTTTTCAATTCCTTTTAAGAAACTTATTTAATTATAATTTTTGGATAATTCGAATTCTATCCTGGCCCTTTCAAGTTTGAATTGTCCAGGTTCCATTATAGATATATAATAATATCAATAATCACAAAAAAAAAACTGATGATTTGGTAAAATATTATCAAAGTTAGCCACAATATTTTTGTTTTTATCTAAATGGCTCTCCAAATATTTATTTGTAAGAAAAACAATATACAGTGCTAGCAGCTCTACTCTCATACTACCGCCAAACCATATAATCTGCAAAACCATATGTTGGACTACAGTCATTGTTGGAAGTCAAAACTTTCACAACAAACAATTTGTTTTTTTAATTTTTTCTTTAAAGCGTTTTTACATTATTGAAAGATGAATTTATTAAAATAACTATTTGGATTTTTTTTTGTGAAAGTGGCGTCTATAGTTCACTTAAAAATGCTTTACAAACGAGAGCTTTTAAAAAAGTTACCTTTTCTTCATAAATTATGATGGCAAACCAACCGAAACCAGGGTAGTTAATGACATAATACAAACCATGTTTATTTTTGTTCACTCGCGCGTCTTTATAAAATTTAAAAAAAAATCATTTCGAAAATGTATTACTGTGTAAATATCCGAAAGAGTTTTTCTTTAAGTTGTAAAAAAAAATGATTATTTTGGTGTCCAAGATCCAAGTGTGAATATAATAATTTTTAATTTATTATTTAAACCGGCTTCGGCAGCCGCATGGTATAAGGCGTCACTGTATTATAATATACTGCCGATTACAGGGAGATGGGAGCTCGAATCCCGGGTAGGTGCACTGAGGATGTATTTTCAAAAATTGTTTACCGACCTCCCTATATTAAAATGAAGATACACTTTCTCTAAATTAAATCCTTTTCACCCTCTAACTCAATTGCGTGATTAGAATATAGCGTATAATTTGAAGAGGTAATACTGTAAGACGCGGTGCTGTTATATACATATTATTCCATATACTCATGTATCTTATGTTGGCACAACCGCAACACTTGTGATTGATATTTTATTTTTAATAAACTACTTATTTCTATATTTGTGACTTTCGAGTAATGTTTGCAATAAAATCATATGTTAGCTGTCGGTTACCACCACTCAATGGTGAATGGACTTTATAAATATTGATATGACCTGTTCTAAGCTTTTCTATAATTTTCCTACTCACCAGTATCTACATGATATAATATTACTGTACCATTGTACTAATATAATTAGTCTAACCTTTGTTTGAAACTTATTTGTTTAGCCATGTTTGCACCAGTAATTGTTTGTATGCCCAATGCTTGTTTTTGTTTACTCAATATTTGCGTTGGTTTATTCAATATTTGTGTTTGGTTACTAACCGTTGATTTTTAAAACGTACTATTCTATGAAAGATTTATGATCATTTGGTAGCAGTGGTATTATAAAATATAATTTTTCTTTTTCTTAGAGAAAATTGTAAATAACATTCTAGCAATCAAACAAATCATACATACATACATACATACATACATACATACATACATACATACATACATACATACATACATACATACATACATACATACATTCAGCATAAAATTATACTTATAAGCCAACTTGATGAATACAGCCTCATTAAAATATTAATACTCTTATCCAAATAAATACAAACTAATGTATTTTCATTCACAATCATTCACCTAACATAGGTTCAAAATCTAGCAAAGAAATGTTTACAATCAGCAATTAATCAAAACACTTTGGAAAACAAGAACCTATGCATCTTCCCCAAATTAATAAATCGCTAGGCAGAACTCCAAGACTTACCTCAATTAAAATAAATTAAATTACCTAAAATATAATGAAATAATATCCTGGATACTTCAAGGAATGCTTCAAAAAAATGTGTAAAATCTTGTAGAGAAAAAGCTATGTAATGTATTCTCTTTATAAAAGGAAGGTTTTGGAATTACCAACCTAAATAGAGTTTACATGTTACGATCGCATAAAAATTTAGCTGTCCCTGGCAGTCAACGTATATGGTAAGAGGAAGGGCTTGAATTAACGTACATAAAAAAGTTCACAAGACCCGATCAGATAATATTGTAGATTTTAATTGTGTCTCGTGCACTTCAATACTACAAAAATGCTAGACACTTCACAAAAATTTAAAATAACTCAAAAAATATCGATTTTTCATACAAAATTTCTATTTATAAAAGGAAGGCCTTGGAATTACCTATCTCAAGAGAGTTTACATGTTACGATCGGATAAAAAATATAGCTGTCCCTGAATCTTCTATAGTCAACATATAATTATTTAAATAAATGGTACGAAATGACTTACAAACTTTTTCAAACGAGTATATCTACTTATTTTCATAGGAAGAATCTTTCAGAAAATACAAACATATTTTTTGTGGTAAATATTGATAACATTTTAAAATATTACAGCACTACAAATTTATAATGATGTATTTTGTCTATCAAACGGTTACGTAGATATGGGGTCAAAATTGGAAATCTCCACAAATGTACAGCCTCAGTTATTTTGATGCGAAAATTTGGGCTCGGGATCACATGGAACTTAAATATTTGTTTTAAGCTAGAGTGAAAATGGTAACGATTACAATATATTCTATTTATAATGAGAAAGTTACGAAAAGTTTTTCTGTTTCGTAAAAAACAATTATTATGTAAACTACTTTTTGATTACGGTATTGTTATGAATTAAATAATAATAAAATCATTATTATTAGTAGTACTGCGTCTTACTACCCATTCGGGCTATACGCACTTACGCTAATGTGTAATATTGGATCCAAACCACGGTGGAGGCCTGGCATTCCACACATTCACAAGTTGTGATTAATGTCAGAGGTGAAGGAAGGAAGGGATAAATCTGTGCCGGGACCGAGAATTGATCCCCGGACCCCCAGCACAGAAGTCTGACACCTTACCCTTAGACCACCAGGTCACCAATAAAAAAATTCAACTAAAACAAGCATCTATTAAAAAAAATTCACTAAAGTTTTCAACTCAGATTAATTGTATGCATCATTCATTCTTGTTTACATCCTGTGTGAGCCTATGAAACGTCATGTCCTATTCCATTCACAGCAACGCTTCTTAGCAACACACATTCTAGACTCTTAAGACACGCGATGACGTGTCTTTCAATTTATTCACTATTTATATGATTTGCACGACTTACAAACTAATGCGATTCTACAAAATACAAGATAGCCAGCTACCAGCATTTAATTACATTATTGGCTTCCCGCTTCAGTGGCTGAATGGTCTAAGGTGTTATACTCGCAATATGCTGGACTGCCAATGACGGACAGACTGGGGTTCAATTCCTTGTCGGATGTACTGAGGATGTTCATTTTTAGTTTTCCACTATCCCTCCACGTTAATGCTTTACTACCAGCCCTGTGACTTGGACAAGCAAGATAGCCGACTTGGTCGATTTTTCACCTGAATATTAACCGTCCATGTATGAATCTCGTATACATAAAGTGTTTAATATTTTGAGAATCTTTATTACGATCCAAAACGACGAGGCTACACCACAAATAAAAATAAAACTATATAAATTACAGATTCCACGCGATCTATAAATAGTTAAAAGCCTCCTCGATTCTCTGTAGATATAACATAAAATTTCTAGCACCCTTCACAAAGAAAGCGATGGGTCCCTCCCCCCACAGATTACAGGTCTATAATCGCCATTGGCCAAAGTGTAAATATAGTGAGAGAATAATAGTTTTTCTTTATGAAAGCCTTGCTTTTTTTGTGTCTATAAAACGAGTTGTTGGTGGTAGTATATATATAATCATATAATGTCGGTTGGCCAAGTGGTTTCCTAACAGTGCGGTCTGTCTTCGGCACGCGAAGCCGCTGACATTGACATTTTCAAGGATGAACTTGAAACGTCGACCCAACAGGAAAGCATGCAAATGAAATATCTTCATGCTCGTTTCATTTTTAAAGAAAAAACTTTCACTAGTAAAATAAAGAGTCAAGTACTTTAAATTTTAATTTATCTTATAGGTACGATTTGAGGGACAATATGTGCCGACAAGAGCGAACATTAAGGTTTTCCAAATGGAGGTGTTTGGGGTGTGGGTGGATTGGAGTCCTATCTGCTGGGGGTGTGGCACCCCCTCCCCCTCCTAGAAAGAAAATTTCAAGAATTTAACTTTGTGTGAGGGAATTTTTGAGCATCTGAATATAATTATGAGTTTAAAATTTTTGCAAAAAAAAATATTCTGAAAAGTTAATAAAAACAATAAAATGTAGTTTGTAGCTGAACCCATTGAAAAGAAACATATTTTTCATAAGTTTATTGAACAGAACAAAATGAAAAGAAAACTGTTGAAGAGGGAATTAGAAGAAATTTATATTTTATCATTTTTATTTCTGCTAACTCTGATATTGATGATTCAAAGTTGTTGATGGAAAATTGCAGCCAAATCCCCCCAATATTTTTTTTCTCAAAAATGTTGAAGAGTTATTATAGAGGCTAAGGGAGTGGTTGATCCACCCCCCC
>CABFWO010000050.1:161438-181063 GCA_902155825.1 Timema genevievae | reverse complement strand
TATATATATATAATTATATATATATATAATTATATATATATAGGGCCCATATAAACTATGGATGGATTTAAAGTTAGGTTAGTAGTATTAGGCTATTGCACTGGACTTTTATGTTGTGGAGGAACTCAACCCTCTTCCCCTCCCCCTGCATCAGTGGAAGATCTCGACCCCCAAAAGGGGAGTAAATCGACCCTCCAAAGTGGAGGAACTCAATCATGGCATTAAGAGACATTTCTCGACTAAGGGGAATAGAACCAGTTTTCGTGAAGGAACTCAACCGTGCCGTTGTAGGAAGCCCCCCCCCCCTACTCTTTAAAACAATTACAATAAATTAATACAACTAAAGGCTAGAAGGTTAGTTCATTGTCAACAAGCGGTGTTGCCATATGGGGCTCAGAGCAATGGTGTGCGTTTGATTCACCTACCTAGTGCGCTTCTGATATACTCCAGGACAGTCATTTGGAAACATACTTCGTGATAATAATCTTAAAAATCTGTCTATTCCTGAGAAAATAAAATATATCGTTACTCAGCTGTTTCCTAGTTTGTGTTGCAGAGCATCATGGGTCAGCATAAATTTCTGATAGACGATAGTATATGAATGGCCGCGTCGCTCGAGCAGATTTTTCTGTTGTTAGAGGAAGCCTGAAGGTTGATTCTAGAACCCTTTTTTATCAAGTATAGTCTTATAATTCGGCAAATATGATTAAAGTGTCGTTAAAAATGAGTAAATGTTTCATTTTCACACCTTTTTTTCCCCATCATGTACCTCCCGGTCAGTAATACCGTAAAAAAAAAAAGGAACCGCTGCACAGTGGGGCCAAATCTCAAAAAGCTGGCCAAAAGTGGAAAAAGGAAATTTCGATTTCGGAGATTTGAAGTGGTGGATTAGTTTGAGTAAAAGTACAAAGGTCAAATTCTAGATTTGAGAGGGTCATGTCTCTTACACCTGCTATTAAATTCCAGTTCAAAAGTGACCCTAGTTCGAGCAAGACGTGTCGTTTTCGGAGCAGAGTTCAACGGTTTTATTTATGTGATATCAATAAACAAATTATTTGTACAATGAACGTAAAATTGCAACGAATTATTTTTAAAAATTTGAGAAAAGTTTACGAGTTCTTTAGAGTTCCGCGACCAGACCTTTTGTAGGTTGTAGATTCAACTATTATTTAATGAAAACAACAAAAATCTGCTGCTACTAGCTGCTACCCTGTTGTTGGTGCAAGTTTTTGTAATTAAAAACAAATTTCCAAAGACGCTTGAGAGTCTAGATTTATTTTGCACTTTTAACTTTTAATTTCACTTCCTATCTTCATAAGCAACTACATATTTAGTAAGAAATTTATTGTTAATCAATAATTCATAACTAAACACTAAAAAAAGTTGTTTTATAATAACTTTATATTCAGATATTAGAATTTTGATAGCAATCTCAATCTTTCTTTTTTCTTTTGTCATTTAAAATTCGAATTGTGATTAACGATCACTGAAAATGGTATAATTTAAATTTTAGCCTAAATAAAAGTTTTTTTCTATATAAGTTGACCATAATGGAACTGCCATTTTGATTTTTTTTTTAATTTTGGCTCCGGATTCGTATTCAGTGACCCCAAAAATCCCTGGGTACTGAGTTTCACCCAAATTGAAAAAATCTACTTTTGGCCAGATTTTTGGGATTTGCCCCCACTGTGCGCTAGGGGCTATGGGCCCATCTTCAGGTGAGGGGTACCCCTTGAGACCTTACCTCAAAAAATTATCCCCACCCCCTTCCCTTCACAAGACTTAGTAAACATGAAGGCCTCATTATTTAATTATTAAACAAAGTTTCTTTAAGGCTAAAATTTACATCTCAGTTTTTTATTCATTTGAGATAAATTATTTAATTTATTTAGGTTTGACAAAGTTTTTAATTTTATTTTAACACCGCGTCTTACTACCCGTTCGGGTTATACGCCTATGTACTAATTAATCTAATGTGTTAAGGATTAGGAACGTTGAATTTAAAGGAAGTGTAGCAGTATTTGCGTGGAGGGAGAGTAGAAAAACATTTAGGGAAAACCATCCTCAGTACATCCGAATGAGATCGAACCTTGATCTTCCAGTTTTCGGCAGTCTAGTCTATTGCGAGAGTAGTGCTCTAGAACATGCGGTCAACGAAGCAAGTCCTAAGAAAAGATTTTTTTCTTCTTCTATTTTCACCTAAGTATTGCGCAATTTGCACATGGGTTTGCTGGTTAACAACTACAGGCAATCAGCTGGTGAATTCTTGGTTTATTTATACTTTCAAAGGTATTGGCTACTCTAACTACGTCTGCCTCATTTAATTTTAAACTTCGTTTACAAAAGAAGTTACGACGAGTTTATTTTAAAAACGGAAACCTTGATTCTAAATATCACCATAGCTTAAGGCGATTTTTTTTTTCCATCATAATAAATAAATGTGTCACTGAATAGTCTTAAAAGTCGAATTTTACGCCTTAATACATGCCTAGTTGGTATTTATGGCCTTTTTTTTAATAGTGCGTTTTACTTTGTCTTATCCTTTGACATTACCTTTTGCCATTAGTTTGTTTTATATTGAGATTAAGTCTCACATTGTGTTTTCGTATGTAAAGGTAGCCTAAAAACTTTTCCATACAAAACTTTTATTTCATATTTGTACGGGGCTATGAACTAGAAATTCACACGATGGTAAGAACAAGACACTCTACAAAAGAAGAATTTTTTTGAAGTTCAATCCACCTCCTCAAAAATATTATTAGTAATATTTTTTTTACTCTCCAAAATGCATAAGTTAATTGCTCATTGGAGACTTAAGAAACACCTACAGCCCAAAATACATTTAAAAGTTAGAACACAAATTGATTGAAGGGATTTTTTTTTATTTAAAGTATTTAACGTGAACTTTCTAAGACAACTAATTATAATAAAATTAATCTTGGTCAAATTTATGTGTATCACGTCTTACTACCCGTCCGGGCAGTCATCATATCTACACTAAGGATAATGAAGGTAAAATTTAGAGGAATTGTATCAGCGTTTGCGTGAAACCATTTAAGAAAACAAACACATGTTTTAGTACAAAACTAGCCGGGATTTGAGTCTTGACCCATTGGCAAATCAGACAAGATGGGTAGGGTGGAATTTGATTCTTTTGCCCACGTGGTCACCCGTGCGAGTTTTAATAAATTAAAATGTGAAAATTAAAGGTACTGCCTTATTTTTACTCAACAAAGAGATGGTAATAAAAACAAACCCACTTCGGTGGCCGCATGATCCAAGACGTCACTATCACTGATGAGTGGGGCATAGAGGCTCAAATCCCGGGTAGATTAAATGAGTGGTTTTTTCTAAATGGTATTTTACTCTCCTTCGACGCAAATTTGGGTATACTTCCTCCTAAATTCCACCTTCACAATCCCTATTATCTATTGTAATTAGTAAATATGCGCTCAATCTGAGCGCGTAACAAGAAGCTAAGGGGAAATGTGGGTTCAAATCCCGGTCGGGTGTACCGAGGGTGGCTTTTCCTAAATGGTTTTCTATGCTCCTTCTACGCAAATGTGGATAAATTCCTTTAAATTTAACCTTCCTAATCTCTAACACAGTAGCGTAATTTTTACATAGGCGTATAACCCTAACAAGGTATTAAGACGTGCTGCAAAAAAAAATTACTAATCCCTCTCAGTTGTATTACCTCGACTATTAAAGTGACGACCCCGACCTTAAATACAAATTAAACGATATATCGACTTACCCGCGGTGTTTCCGGCACGGCGCGTGCGGCACGTCTACGTCATTCTCCCCCCATCCCCCACGTACAGACAGAAAGACAGACAGGTGCTTAGCAAACGCACAATCCTGCTTTACCGATCACCACTGCACACGCGACACGGAACATCCACAACACACCTCACGTCCAGATCGACCGCGACTCCTTACTGAAGGTTGTTCACTACCGCATACACGCAATCGCTCACATACACAGTCACACTCACACAAACACAGGCACACATACCTGGTCCGGCGACTGACTACCTTGTCTGGCTTGCAGCTGGTATTCCTTCCATGACGACAACGTAGGACAAATCCGTCATGTCCGCTCTGAGGCATTCAATGTATGTTATCAAAATACCAGGGTCGTACAGAGGATGTGTTTTTTGGGGGGTTTAAACCCCTACCCCCCAGACTCCCTCCCCCGTGCCACCACCACCATACACCCCAAAAGAATAGAAGTATTTTTAATATGGCATGTTTGTTTCTAAGTTTTATTATGTGAGAAGGTTTAAGATAGTTCTTTAAGAAATCAGTTGGTTTATTTAACTTTTTAAGGGATGGAAATTAAATTATTTACATTTTTTCCTTATCACCACGCGTCATTACCTGTTCAGGTTATACGCATGTATGATAACTGCTCTAATAGTCCAGGTAAGATAGCGGAAAAACATTCATTTCTTAAAATAAATTTACCATCCACTTTCTCAACGTGATAGTTAGGAGAAAAATCGTAGAAATTGAATGTATATACTCTGGACTAAATCAACTTGTAGCTTTAACGTTAAAAAAGATTAATAAAAGTGCCGAAAACTGGTATTTTCACTTTTAAGGTGTTACAATTTTTTTTCCTAAAAACAAAAAATAGCCCGTGATAGCACCTAAAAAGACGAAAAAAGTTACTAACAATTTTTTTATTACTTTGATGTTATTTATGTTCCCAAAACACCGAGACAATATCAATGTTTCGATTAAAAATGGCAAATATTACCATGCCTATGTGAATTGTCAAAAATAGCCATTCACCATTTGCTTCTTATGCGTCAATAATATGCCCACTATTAATATTTCGGCGAGAGACCCCACTTTAAAAAAAGAAACATCAATTTTCGTCCAGTACTTGCCGAGATTTCGAGATTTTTTCCGGCTTAGCGAATATGAAGGCGCGCGATCGCTTTCCAACGCTCGAAGCCCGGCCGCCCACTAATTCACCACTTCTCCGCTCGCACGCCCGAGCGCCCGAAGCAACAAACACCCCGGTTTACAGACGCGTTTTTTAGGTATTAAATTGGACCCTGCTTACATTTCCTTATATGGGGGTTGTAGATAAACTCTTCGCGAACAAATAGCGTTTTGAAAAAAATGTCAAAAAATGGCAATTTTTCGTGGTTTTGATTTTTTATTGAAAAAGTTGTGAACTGATTTCAATCAACCAGGACTCATTTTTTTTCGTCTTTTTAAGCGCTATCACAATCGTCTATTTTTTGTTTTTAAAATTCTTTTTTTAACACCTTAAAAGTGAAAATACCAGTTTTCGGCACTTTTATGAATTTTTTTAACGTGAAAGCTACAAGTTGATTTAGTCCAGAGTACATACATTCCTTTTCTACGATTTTTCTCCTAATTATCACGTTGAGAAAGAGGATGGTAAATTTATTTTAAGGAAAAAACTATCTTATCTGGACTATAATGGGGTAGGGATGAGGAAGAAAGCATTTTAGAGGTAATGTACCCACATCTGCGTGGAAGGAGATTAGGAAACCGTTAAAAAAACTTAATATAGCTGACCGGGATTTGAGCCCCGATATACCCGTCATCAGCAGGTCAGTCCAACATTAGAGTGATGCCTTAGACCGGTCACTGAAGCTGTTTTGATTAAGATTGAAGAACAAGTTACTTTTCATCCTCTTACTACTCATCCCGGCTACCTGTACATTTACAATAATAGAGTAAAGATGAGAGAGGTAGAATCTACTGGAAGTAAACCTGCATTGGCATGGAAGGGAGAGTGGGGAAACGTTTAGATGGGGAGGGACCCTAGAACACCCATCTGGGGTCAAAACCCATAACCCATATCTTGTTAGTGGCGAACCAAACCAGACTAGACCAATGCCTTTGTGTGAATACCCACCGATTCAAGTGACATTTTTACAAACTCGCTTTAAAGTCGAGTTTTGGTTAGATAGTTGATAAATTTGCTTTAAGGCTAAATTAATTTATCATTATTATTATTATTATTATTATTATTACGTGCTCTGTCTTAGGACAAGTCCATTCCTTTTGTCAGTGAACTTAAGACCACCAATGTTACCTGTCTTCTACCTCCTTCATCAGCTCTCAGAATTTTCTTTTTTCTTGCAATTCATCGAATATTTGAAATTTTTTATTAATAGAGGCATTTAAAGTGTTTTCTGAGCCAACTCAACACAGTACACAACTTACAAACCAACAGTCAGTCTCCAAGCTGGCATTTAATTGTTGTGAAAATCCTAATTTCAAAAATTAACAAATTTTCCAGCCATGTTGATAGTTGAATAAGAGAATACCTGCTTCAGTGGTCGCATTGATCTAAGGCGCCATTCTCTGAAGCCCCCTCCCCCAGCTGAAGGGATTCCCCCAGAAAATTAAGAATATTACAAAAATATGATTATAGTTATTTTCAAGGAAGAGCATAAAGATGTTGATGTCATTGTAAAAAACAAGTAATGGTTTAAGTTTTTACTCTTTGTACATAGTTTTAAAGTGGATTCAGTAATTGAAATTATTATTTTAGAGCAATTATGTAAACACTATTGTATCAGGAAGAGGGGAAGGGGCAGTTGATATTATCATGTGCCCCCGACCCCACCAACTGCAAATCCTCGGTGTGAAGAAGAATGTGTAAACACAGACCTGTTAACCAGTGGCGTACACAGTGACAGAAGGTAGGTTGAGGCTCTGATTTTGGTACAAGTTAGCTTAAATATTACAATTTCCATCCTTTGAAATCAAAAAGTTCCCCGACCCCCACTTTTTTAAGGGGCATCGCTGACCTCCAACTTTCTTATTCCCCTACTTCAAATCAAATTTACAAATATTACAGTAAGGGCCGGTCTTATGGCTACAGGCTAAATATTGCTATCGGGAGGTTAAAGTTAGCTACCAGTTAAAGGTTATCAGCCACTTTAATATTTTAAGTGTTTTATGAACTGAATTTATCTGCTGGATAGCTATTTGTAGGATAAATATATTTTTAGGTAGAAAAAGCAATGTTGGTACTCTTTTTACTGGTGCGCACATGCGTATAAGCCCAGACGCAACTGCTACAACCTAGTGAGTGGCGCGAACGTTCAACATTTGTTAAATAATGGCGGCTAAACGAATGTGAGTAAACAGATGGTGTCACGTGGGCGCAGAAGCTAAGTTGTCGTGCAAGTGCTAATTTAAGTGTCTGCCAAAATGTGGGCAATAATTGGGTACAACGTTTACAAAATTTCATTTACTGTACTCACATTTAAATAATTTGTTCTTATACAACTCTACAAATAGCTTGTCATTTTATGTAAAAGTGTGAATTAAGTGTTCTAAATTTATATATAGCTAGAACCTGGGCCTGTGCTTACTTAACACGCGAACCAAGATTTTTTTTTCCTACATCGCTCAACATTTGTTAAATAATGGCGGCTAAACGAGTGCAAGTAAACAGATGGTGTCACGTGGGCACAGAAGCTAAAAGATGTCGTGCAGGTACTAATTTCGATGTCTACCAAAATGTTGGTCAATAGTTGGGTACAACGTTTACAAAATTTCATTTATTGTACTCATATTTTGATAATTTGTTCTTATATAAATATAACTCTATAAATAGCTTGTCAACTTATCCAAAAGTGTGAATTAAATGTTCTAACTTTATATAGTTAGAGCCCGCGCCTGTGCCTACTAAACATGTGAACTAAGATTTTAACCTAAAAACAGATTCTGATAGACAAAACCTCATTAAAAACAACGCATCACTATGGCAACAACCATTTTAACTTTCAGATAAAAGTTATCAGGTACTTGAACCTCCCGATAAAAATGTGATGGATAAATACATTTTATCTGGCAGATAAATGCTATCTTGCAGTCACAAGACACACTTTTAACTTATCCACCAGATATAAATATTTATCTACCAGATTAATATTTATCCAGGAGTCATAAGACTGGCCCTAACTGAAATATACGAGTATAATGGTGCAATTATGAAAATTATTATGTAAAAAGCCCCCCCCAACCCCCAATCTAAAAATCCTGGGTGCGCCTCTGGCTCGTAATAGACTAGACTGCCGATGACGGGACGATCAGGGTTTAAATCTTGGGTATACTTCCTCCAAATTCAACCTTACTTGTCCTTAGCTCATTTAGCGTGATTAATATATAGGCGTATAATCCAAATGGGTGGTAAGACACAGTGTTAAAAAAAACTAATATAACAAGCCAGTAGTTCTCATCTCAAACTTCTTCGAACCCTCTACCAGGGAACAGCTTATCCGCAGACCCCATGGTGTGGAATAAATGATAAAAAGAATTATGATTATAAATTTATAGTGTTATAGCAATAAATTAGTCCTAATATATTTCTAATGTAAATATAATTACAATAAAAATTAAAATAAATATAGTTATTATATTTCTACATCTCTGGACAAAATATTTTTTTTAAATAAATGTAAAAAAGAATTACAATAAAATAAAAAGAAAACTTAATATGTATTATATTTTTATATTAATAAACATTGATCATTTATGCGAGGAATGGAATTGCTTGTGTGACTTTAAAATATAATTGAGATCTGTAGCAATTTTACTGACCATCTCCGTAAGTCTCATTCCACATTAAGACGATTTCATTTAACATTTATTCACACCACAAATAACAGAAAAGTCTTTGCTCACACAAATAAGTTGTTGGAAAAGGCATAAAATGTTCTCCTCTCAAAGATTTGGACTCGTGGAGCATGGCCAACCCACGATTCACGGTGATCTTTTGAGATTTTTACATACCCACACTGTACCAATAAATTATAGGTTTCAAGGATTAATTGTTTTGGTTTATATTGTATACACAATTCAAATTTAAAAAAAACTAGGTTTGTTACTTTGAATTAAAATATTTATTCTATAGACTTTTAATTTTTTTTTAATAACATTGTATAGTATAATTTAAAGATATTGTAACATTAGTGGTATTAAGGAAATTTTTACAGTAGTAAAAATGTGTTTCAATATTAAAATATGCATTGAGCACAAAATACAAAAAAAAAAATTATAAAATAAAGGCACTTTATTATTATTAAAACTGACTAGCACAGAGTTCGATGAAACTTTACAATCCATAACACTGTAACTTTATACACTATGAAAAATAGAAAGATATTATTAATATACAATATTCAAAGATATTTAAAACAAATTAAACATGTAGTCTTAAAGTGAAAGACAAACAATTGAAAAAATAAAATAAAACCAATACAGATTGGGGGCTGTCCATAACTACATATGCATATTCAGGGTGGGCTTTAGAAGACGGGNGAGCAGGTAGTGCTCCGATGGGACCAAGTGGGGAAAAGGGGGGAGTCAGATAATGCATGATATCACATTACAATTGGCAGTGTTTCTGTGTTAATAAAACCGACAGTGACTGCATGTATTCATATAAAAACCAAACAATGATCAATGAGCTTGGCGATCACATATGAACACATTTCAATAAAAGGGTTATATAGGCTCTACAATTAAAAATACTATTAAAAAGAGGCGAGTCTTCCATGATGTATTATCAGAAGGGGTTTTTCCACAAAATTGGACGATTTGTGACAAGGGGGTGAGGGGTATGGGATGTGGGGAGCAGGGGTTGTAAAAACGTTAGCCTGATGTAGTTTATGGAAAGCCTCTTGTTAAAAATACACATCACATTTGTAAATAAGAACTATATCTAAAAATGACATATTAAAGCGAAAATTCATATCAATCTGAAAAGAAAACGTCTATTTTTTTCGCATACACTCAACATATCATGAGTAAAATTACCCAACACCTACTGATAAGATGCTTAATTATAGGCCTAAACATAATACTTACATTCTCTAAGATGGATTTCAAACCGACACCATTACAACCTTAAAGTGAAAAAATATTTATTTATTAAGCTTAGTTATCAGTGCACTTTCATATTAGTTGTTAATCCTAATCCACAATACAGCGATTACTGTGTGTAATATAATTAACTTTACTTGTATTTAACCTATTTACACCCAGACTTTATACACACATAAACAACCACCAGGACATCTTTGACTGATATTTTCAGGACCCAATTTTTAACAACCTGTCTAGATTCATAAATAAGGTATAACCAAGGTAGGTAATTCAGCTCAACCTGCTTCGGTGGCTGCATGGTCTAAGATATCACGCTCGCAATAGACTAGACTGCCGATGACGGTGAGATTTAGGTTTGAATCTCAGTCAGGTGCTTTTCCCCAAAATGGTTTTCCACTCTCCTTTCATGCAAATGCAGGTAAGCTTTGTCTAAATTCAACCTTCCTCATCCTTAGCTCATTAGCATAAATTGTAGATATGTGTATAATCTGAACAGAAAGTATGACTGGTGCTAAAGAAACCCAGCTTTAACAAAGTTTTGCGTTGTGGTGTGGATCTGACATAACTTTAGAAAACAGTGAGAGTGAGACCCGTAAAACCATTTTATAATAAGTAGCTAAAATTTTATAAAATATTAATATGAAATTTTAAAAAAACCGTTCTCAAATTCATTGCTGTGAAGTTTATAAGAGAAAACACCACAATTTCTTAGTTTTCTGGTTCGAAAATAATCATATATCTATTAGCCCGGTTAATCAGCCGTTAATGGTGGTTCGCGATGTGTACAGTTCATTATTTTTGTTTACAACACTTTAGTTTAAATTAGTGTTTGAGTTTTTAAGGATGAGCCATGAAGAATATTTGAGATTCAAGCATTAAAAAAAATCAATTTTGAGATTAAATAAATATTGAATTTGTAACTAATATGCTGCTTATTGTTGATTCAGACCAAAATAACTATAGGACAAACTTAGCAACCATGCCACAGAAATTCACTTTTTTATTCAACTGAATGAGTGTTACATTAAATGTATCATAATTTTTTTTTGTTGAATTTTCAACCTTTGATTTATTTTTTATGGCAGTTCAAGATTTAATGTGACCAAAATAAGTGAATAAAAAAAATCATCACAGCAATGTGGGAAAATTAGACTCTTATTTTTATAATGTTTTTTTAAAATTAAGAGTAGAAAATAGATAAATTGATTTGTCTTGAATAGTGTAACATCCCTTATTAAACTTCCTAGATTGGAAAGTTGATCTAAATACATTTTGCTTCTTTCAACAAAAAAATAATACAGGTAGAAACTCTTTAGTCCGGCAAGTTTTGAATCTGCCACCGTTAGTTTGAGGGGTGGCCACCAATGGGGTGTTATTAGCAGTACAAAGGCGCCAAAGTTGTTTACATATGCAGCCGAGTGTTTGTTTAAGCTTGTATTCTGGCCATATTAAACCACTAATTATGTTTTCCAAGAGACCAAGAATTGTGAAATGTGGTATATTATTTCCTGTTTTAAGCTCTTTACATTGTATGACATAGCAATGAGTGGAGTGATATGGCGCAAACCTGGGGCCTTGACCACAGACAAGTAAGAAACAGACTCTCAGCCTTAAGGGGGTTTCGCTGCGCTCCTTTTGCCAGCTTGAGTCCTTAAACACTGGGCTTCACTAGTGTCACTGCTGGGTGATGATAGGATTAACCACAGCGATCCTAGTGTTGAAGGACTCAAGCTGCCAAAAAGGAGTGAAACCATTTTAACCTGGAGGTTGAGTGTCTGGTTATATTATTTGTCTGTGGCCTAGGCGTAAGAGGTAAAGGGTTCTTAGAAGTCAAATTCTTTGGTCCGGTACTTGTCAGGTCACAAGGGTACCGGAATAAAGCATTTCAACCCGTAAAAATAATTGTTTTTTGGACTTTCTTGGTTTTAAAACATTGTGCCCGAGGAAAATTAGAGGTGTCCTGGTGAGTTCCTGTTCTCCATAATAAAAACCCGAAGAATATAAAATAGCCAATAAGAAATAATTTTTCAACAGGACAACTTAGATTAGCAAATTAAATGATTATTTAGTTTATTTTTCTCAAATGAGTTATTTTGTTGTTAAATTTTCTAGCAAATATTTAGTTAAATACACTAGTAGGGGTGACAAAGTCCACTTTTTAAATTCCAATCATATAATATGAATTATTTCTGAAGACGAATCGAATTTCAAATTTTTAAAAAAAAGCTAGAATTTTTAAAAATATTTTCATTATTTTTATCTTCAGAAATAGATTTCATTTTTCAAAATGTTACACTCCAAACATGATTAACATACTTACTCATAAGCCGATAAATTAAGTCACTGTCCCAAAATGTAATTTAATTATTTTGATTTATTTCTGATTTTTATCACGTGAACATGTATTTGTGATGTAAATAACAACACAAACTGACATAAAAATTAAGCATAAATGTGTATTTTAGCTTTCAATGATTTTATTGGCAAAGCTTCGTAATTGTCGAATTCAGAATTTTACTTTCGAATCGAAGTCAAAGCTGACAAAGCTTCACACACCCCTATAGACTAGACTACCAGAGTAATAAATCAATGGTCGAACAAATTAAATAAATCACATATTGTCAGTTGAAAGGCAAGAAGTTCTTGCTAATTGTCGAGAACAGATAATGTAATAGATGTAAAGAATAGTTAAAACTTTTTTTTTTAATAAATTAAGTGATCATCACTCGTAATAAAAATAGGTTAGTTAAAATACATCATCAATGAACATGAGCATAATATGATACTAAACAACAACAATAAAAAATTTTGCGAAAAAGCTTCCAAATTAATTAATAACAATATACAGTTGAGACAAGGGTAACTGTAAAAGTAAAAATTATATGCATGCAAACCAAACTTGATGCAATCATGAAAAAACATATACATTAAAAAGAAAGTTTAATCTTAAACTATAATGAAAACTACTCTTGAATATAGAATATTAAAAAAAAACTATACATTCTATATAATATGTATATGTAATTAAAAAAATAAAATGTCACCAATCAAATTTGAGATTTTTTTTCACAAAGACATATGATAGTATTATACAGTGGATATGTAAAGTATGAACAACTGTTCTGATATAATAATTATCGATTACCATCACCAAGATCTAACAAATACTGCTAGAAAACAAACACGTGCAAAGTAAGTATTGCTTTTTGTGTCTGAGAAACTGTTATCAAAATGTAATGACAATATTTAAAAGCACTTAGCTACTATCTAAAATCACATAGTTTATGTAGGAAAATGATAACAAAATTCAGGACTTAAACATACCCAAGTTAACCAACTGGCTGCCATACCTCGACTTATCACTAACAGTACTATCTACCAAGCCATGTTTTTAACATAATAGATGGTGTTCCTAATAAGCTGACAAACATCTGATAGTACCATCGCCATTTTGTTTGTTTTAGTAACGTTTCAATTTCTCAAAGTCTTAATTTCATTAGCATAGCCTGTTTAGCTTTTAGCTATCTTTAGAAACAAATATATTTGTAAAAAAACCCATTATAATTAAGCACCATCTGAATTGCACAGTTTCACACCGGTTGAAAAATGGTGGGCTGTGACACCACATCAAAAACTGTGTTTAGTTTGTTTCTTAGACTTATTATTATTATTATTATTATTATTATTATTATAAAAAATGCTTTATGATTTTTAAAACTCAAATGTATGTTGCATATTCTTGTTTGGGCAACATTGTGATGGCTGTTTTTTTACGATAAAAGTAGAACACGAGATAGTAGAGGAAGCTAGGATGAGATGGTATGGACATGTAATGAGGATGAAAAAGGAGAGAATCCCAAGGAGGTTGATGGAGATAAAGTATTTAGGGAAAATACCGCAAGAGAGACCAAGAAAAGGATGGGAGGAGCGGATAACAGCAAGTGTGCGAGTGAGAGGAGAATAATGGAAGCAAATAAAGGAGGAATAATTTTGGAAGGAAAAAGGAAGATGGGGGCGTTTAACTTAACTGACCCGGCCACAGGCTGGAAATAAGTTAATGATAGTGATTAAATTGTGAGTGGCCTCGTGTTAAAATATATCCCTGAGAACAAAAGGCATAGCCGATAGGATAAGACACCAAATATGTTATCCCACTTTTTATAACAAAAACCAATCCTAAATTACAACTATTCAAAATGGCATAACAAAGAAGACTATTCTATCTAGCAACTAAAAAATAATGTAGTTTTGTAGAGACTTACTCCTGTATGTTTAATAAACATGGTAAACACTAGATTAAATCTTATAATAAGCCATTTTTTATCAATTATTTAGGGTTGAATTGATTTTCCAAACCAGAATTCTTATGAAATGGAAAAATCATGAGCATAGACATTTCTAGTAAATATAAATCCAAACTTTGTCAAAGGAAAAATAGGAATAGTAGGTTTCTGGCTTGCAAGTTGACACCTCGTTAAACAAGCAAATAAAGCTCATGTGATGCTTCTAAAACATAAACTGAGAACACATCACACAGTGAGCGAGAAGATACAGGGCGACTTTTTTTTTATCGATAGAAAAAAAATTCTACCCCCTTCACTACATCCTGCGCAGTGCCAGATTCTTGTCCCTTTTTTGTAACTAGCTAAGTTAATTATAGAGTTCACAAATATTTAATTTGTAAACAGATGACTATAATAAGCTACTATACTCTACTACAATAGGGTAATATAAAGTAATAACTCTGTCTTTGTCTCATTTGCTAAAAATCTATTTTACACTTTCAATCGAAAACAACCACACCGTTTGAGCTGAAATTTCGCATGTACATTACTCAGATATTCGGTTAACATATAGGCTAGTTAAAATTAATCATACCACTTAAACTAAAACACCAAACCCCAATCCCTCCCCCCCAACACGCCGATACGTATCTCTGACACCACCCTTTGGGTGGGGGGTGCCCACAGGCGCAAGATTTCAAACACCCCACCCACCTTACCACCCAATGGGGAGAGGTCGCCTGGATTTAACAATATACTTTCAATATTTAACTACCCCTAAATATTTGTATCTTTTTTTAAATCAAAAAACTACCCGCCTCGGTGGCGTAGTTGACTAACGCACTAGTCGTGTTGAGCTCGACTGCCGAGGACGGGGAGATCGAGGTTCGAATCTCGGTCGGGTGAACTGGGGGGTGTTCCTAAATGGTTTTCCACTCTCCCTCCACGCAAATGCGAGTTCACTTCCTCTAAGTTCAACCTTCCCAATTCCTAATCCATTAGCGTAATTAGTACTTAAGCGTATAACCCGAACGGGTAGTAAGACGCGGTGCTAAATAATAATAATAATAATAATAATAATAATAATAAATAAATAAATCAAAAAACTGATACATAATCATTATTGATGAACCACTAGTTGGGTACAGATATGCATGCTTAAGTGGCTAAATGTTCTCAAGTGTCACTCTCACATCTCGGTCTGGTGTACTGAGGAAGCTTTTCCCTAAATAGTTTTCCATTCTCCCTTCATATAAATGTGGGTTCATATTCTCTAGATTCAAACTTCATCTTTAGCACATTAGTATAATGAGTACATATGCGAAACATGGGGAGAAAAAGTGTACACCAACATTATGGCTGACCTTGAAATGTCAATGGATTTTATTTTAGTACCGCTTACTACCTGTTCTTGTTAAATGCCTATGTACTAATTAGGCTAAAAGGTCATAAATGAGGAAGAGAGAATGCGAATTATAGTAAATTTCGTTGATTGAAATTTGAATTAATGACAGCCCCATTCCAAAAGATAAAAACAACAAAAGTTCCCTTAGTCTGAGAAACTTATTTCCCTCAACCAAATAAAATTGGTGCAATATTTGTTTGAGCCTGCTATTATGGCCATATTGTGACCAAAGGCAAAACTAAATACTCTATTTAGTGATGTTTTGTATCGAAACCCATTTTTTTATTTAATGAAATCCAATCCTTTTATTTATCATAAATCAGGATTTCTACTTTCCAGTAATCAGTAATTTTTACAAGTAGATTTTAGAAGAAAATTAGTTTTTTAACATTTCTTCTAAGAAAAAATAAATCCTAAGGCACATTTTTATTGTGTATTTTGTTAACTCTCAATAACCCGACTTACATTTCTATCCTAATTCATCTCCAAACAAAGCTTGATATTTATCTTACACTATAGATATATTTTTCATATGTATATTGTCTTTTCCTTTGTAAGTGTCATTTTATAGTTGTGATTAGAAAAACAATGTTTGCAGATTTTTTTTTATCAAAATACAAATACCATCAGTCCTAAAATATCCAAAAATTATCAATGGAAATATTAAATAAAAATAATAATTTTAGCTATTAAAGATCGAATGTGTCCCAATGTTTTACTATCTAGTTTAAAGGGTTTGTGTTACCCGCTTATATAAATACTGAAAATTAAACTTACTCAAAGCGACCACTAAGAGTGGAGATTAACAAAATTATAAGAAACAAACACATTTACATAAAAAAATGGCAGTGCTTTTTATCATAGAAAACATTATCTTGTTACATTTAAAATAATCTGACATTAAAAGTGATGAATCAAAGAACCATAAAAAACCAACAATCATGTAACTAACAGGTTCAAAAATTAAAGTTTTAAGAAAGTTAACATGTTTCTGAAAGATATGATACAGAAAAATTAATATTGCTGATGTATCTAAGACTATTTTTGAAGTTTGTTTCTAAGAAATGCATCAGAAAATTACTAATGCAGGCACCTCCTGTACTATCCTAATGTTTAATTATTAATAGGCCGCATTCAAGATCATGGCAAAATCCCTTCAAATTAACTAGAAATATTCTAAAAAATCACGAAAATTACCACAAAGTGAATTAAGTCGCATTAATGTCAACAGCAATTGAGAGACCCAGTCTAGATTCCACCTGTGCTAGTCTGGAACATCTTGTTTTTTACTCCGTACGCCAATGTTTTGCCGATATAGGTAAACTTGGAACAGGATGAAGATATCTATGAACACTTGCAGACAACCGCACAACCAGAACTGCAGGGGCAAGTTGTTAAAAATAAAGTATGCCGTCTTAAACGTGTCACCCATCATCCACATAACTACCATCTTGATACTAGAAACAGTAATAAATATTGCATTATTTTAAACTATTCCTGTACGAGAATAAACAGTTTGACTTTGGGAAATTTTTGGGCGGGAAGTTACAATTTTCTATAGGAACAGGAAAAGAAAGAGGGGAAAAATTTTAAAGTTATTTTCCACTTTAAACTTATATTTATTTTTCATATTCATAATTTTAGTCTAAGCTTAGCCTTCCATTCATTCTAATAAAAATAAATAAAAGTAATTTGATAATTTCAATTAACTTAAATGTAATGATAAATGTCAAAAATACTTTGTTTCAGTTGCATTTATGGTATGAACAATCAATTTAAATTTTGTAACTTGGAAAAAAATATTTAAAAGAAAAAAATATGTACACACAACATTTTTTTGTTAATTTATTTATAGATTGTAAGTTTTACAAATAAAAACTAAATAATATTTTGACCTACAAGTGTCGAGTAAGGTTTATGATGTAATGTAAATTAAAAAACCTAGATCTAATGCAACTATTTTAAATTATAATTGTATATTTTTAATCAAGCATTTTTGGTGTGAATATAAATTAACTCTAAAAATTAATTTTAAGATTGACTTAAAAAGTTTTTAAATAAAAAACTCATAGTATGAATTTTAATAAATACTTACAGTTAAATATCAAAATATTCAAACTAATCTGAATAAATAAAAGTAAGCCACATAAGAATAACAAAAACTTTTCTTAACTGAGTCATGTTTAGTCTTAAATTTATAGAGGGATAGATATTTCTCACAATTATATGCAGTGTAATCATGTTATTTAATGGCGCCGAGTTGTGTTGTAAGTTAGTTAACAAAAGTGACTTAAGTTACGGGTAACCATCTACTTAATGGAAAATAATGTTAAATTAAATATAATAAATTTTTAATATTTTTAATGAGAATTAAATTCAAGTTGTGACATTACTTAACAGTCCTTAATTGTAACTTTTTTATATTTTTTCCATGAAAAATCCTGGGAAATATTTTTCCAGCCCAAGTTTTGGGGAAAAGACAATTACCAATCCTTTTTCAAGGTTTACGATCTTACACAATCTTATTTTTAAACTTATTTGTTACTTCTGCAGTTCATTTTTATAGGACAAACCTTTTAGAAAATACAATTTTGGGTTTTAAGCAAACATTATTAGTACATTTTACTACACAACCTGCTTTGGTGGATGCATGGTTTAAGGCATCATTCTCGCTATGGACTAGAATGTTAATGATAAGGAAAGTGGGGTTCAAATCTCTGTCGGATGTACTAAGGGGTTCCAAAATGGTTTTCCAGTCTTCTTCACTTTCTCTAAATCCAACCTTCCTAAAATCTGATATATTAGCTTAGTTGGTAAAATATGCGTATAACCTTAACAGGAATTAAGATGATATAGTAAAAAGAAAGAAGTAATTAAAATAAATGAGATTTTAAAAGACTGAGACCACATTTGTAATTTTTTTTTAGCACCACTTCTTACAACCTGTTCAGGCTATACGCATATGTACTAATTGCACTAGTAAAATATTATTGAGGAAAGTTGAATCTTAGAGGAAGTGTACACAAATTTGTGTGAAGGGAAAGTGGAAAACAATTTTGGAAAAAAACTACCCTTAGTACACTAGACCATGATTTAAACCCCGATCTCCCTGTAGTCATCAGTCTGGTCTTTTGCAAGAATGACATCTTAGATCATGTGGCCACTGAAGCAAGTCACACATATAATTAATTTTGAGCTATTCAGCTTCACTTGCTAAGACACCACATGAAGATAATGAAACTTTCGAGGTGATTGGTACTCAAAACCATAAATTTTTTTTAAAGATACAATATTAAGCAATATTAAAAAGACCTAAGTCAACACCTGAACATAATGGGGAAAAGATAAGTAAGCAAACAAGAAGTGAATGAACTGTTATTTGCCTGGAGGAAGGGGGGGAAATGTCAAACATGGCTAACCCCACCCTTGATTCAGCTGTGTGAGGAACCCTGAATAGTAGTCGAGAGTAGTGGTCTGTCAGTCTCATCAGGTAAAAAGTTCCAGCTATAAATTTACTAACCGGCATTTGCGTGGAAGAAGTGTGGAGAACACAATGTAGCTAAATCATCCCCAGAGCAGCTGTACAATAAGCTATGCAGACTCTAGAGTCAGAATCGAGCAGTCTATCAACTAGTGACAAGTAAGTCCAGCTGCTAATAGGACCAGTTATATAGAAATGAACCAGTATTTGCCAGTAGTGGGGAAAACACACCTAGGCTAATTCACCCTTAATGCAGCCGTACAAAAAGCAGTGTGTGTTTCCCTCCCCCCTCGGGTCAGAATCAAAAAGCCTATTAGTGCGACCTGTAGGTTCTACCGGTAAAAAAAGTTCAGTTATACAGAAATGTACTGGTGTTTGCCTGGAAGAAGGGGGGTAAACCTAATATTGATAGACCCTATCATCAAAGCTGCTGTACGAGAAGTTGTGTCCACCTGGGTCAGAGTCAAGAAGCCTATTAATGCGACCTGTAGGTTCTATCGGTAAAAAGGTCCAGCTATGAAGAAATGGACCAGTATTTGCTTGGGAGAAACCCCCCCCCCCC